>QANX01004241.1:66390-78968 GCA_003254975.1 Ochetophila trinervis | reverse complement strand
CTTTTTTTTTCCATAATATTGATACGTATTTATAGATACAGAATGGTAGGTGTGAATTGATTATATTTTGGTATTGTGAAATAATTGTATGTGGTAGGTGTTGGCGCGCAACTATTTCGCGACACCTGCTCCAATGGGTGTCGCTGAATGTGATTGCCGCGTATATTTTCCGCGACGCGTTATTAATGCCCGTCGCAAATGTATTTGGCGCGCAGATTTTCGGCGACACTTGTGGAATGCCTGTCGCGAAATGTATTTGGCGCGATTATTTTTCGCGACACATGCCGATTTTGTGTCGCCGAATATGCTTCGCGCCACATTTTTCGCGACGGTTTTCGATCGTGCGTCGCTGAAGCTGATTTCACGCACATTTTAGCGACGTGGGTGCGTCGCTATTTTGTTCAAATAAAGGCGACGCACTATATTTGTGTCGCCGTTAGTTTATCGCGACGCAAATTTTTTGCTTCGTCGCGCATTTAGTGTCGCCGATTAAGGTTTTTGGCGTAGTGGTTCTTCCCCCTAGAGGTATGTGGTTATAATATCATCCTTCATATTATTTTGTAACTTATGGTTTTTTGGTCGAACATGGTCCGCAAGAGAAAGTTCAAAACAATTGAGATTTTTTGGAGATTGGATGTAATTTTTTTATTTTTTTTAAAACAGAGATTGGACGTAATTACTATTCACGTCAGAAAATCACATTGCCACGTGGAACTCCAAAATTGGATGATACCTGCAAAACATGGTTGCTATTAAAGTTATTGAGTTACTGGTGTGGTTCATGCCAAAGGCACTCCGACTGAAGATGAAATGGCAAGGTTTAAATGACAAAATAAGTGTAATGGATTCAATCTATATTGTAATATAGAGTTCCCTTTTTACTTTGCCTTTGATGGTATTTATAAAAGCCTTGTTGACTGGATTTCTGCAGAAAGTCTTTACATAGATTTTGATGATCTTTCCTGATTTGGTTGTTTTGATTTCGGTATTGCTCGTAACTGCCCGATCATGCAGATAGTATTTGGAAAATGTGATTTTGTGCTAATATTGCTAGTTGATGGTTATTGGAGATATAGATCCGAGACGAAATTTGTAACCGAGACTAATGGTTTATACAAAATCTTACGAGCTGAGTCTGAATAAACTTGTAGCTTCGGGATTTCCATGTCCATGACTTGAGTTCCCGAGTGGGATGCCATGTCATAGTGCTGATCTGGCATGTTTGTGATTTTATATCTAAACAGTTACTAATTCATGATCCGGCATGCTTTTCTTTGTTTTTGGCAGGTCCAATCATGGCTGCCATATATGACGAGAGGAAGGATGAAGATAGATTTCTTTGTCACTTACAGTGGAGAGAACACGTTTGGTTATCAGATCGCCCTGTAGATCCTTGATTATTAGATACTGCAATATTTCTTTAAGTTCCATTTGATTGTTTCCACCTTCATTATCTAGGGCTGGTATTTCTCTTATTCTGCTCTGCTTTACATCTGAACTCCTTGCTGGTAATTTTATGTACAGATATATTGCATATAAAGGCTACATTCTCCATGGTAAAAGTTTTTGTGGTTGCTTTTAATAACTATTTAGTGCATATTTCTTCTTTCCATGCCTTTTAAAAAAAATAAAAAAAAAATGGGGATGTGATTTACTAGAATATTTTTATGTCTAGATGATATATTTTTCCGGATTGGGGGTTTGTCATTCTAGAAAAGAAAAAAGAAATTGGAGCTTGATCTCATTCTCTGTTTTTCTCTGTATCTTTTTGGATAAAGAACAGCTTCGCAGTTCAATGTTCTTTCTCTACTGTTTTTATTATAATTATTTTATTAGGTAAAGTTATCTTACAAACGAAGCTCCAAAGTCACTGAGAAATAAAAAACAAAAATCTTCTTCTATTTAAAGTTACGCAATTCTTTTAGTAGTAAAAATAGAATGCAGGTTTATTTTTAAACTTTTCTATGCAATTTATAAATTGCATAATTTTTTGGATATGTTATTGGATCCGATTTATCATCTATACAAACTTATGGAAATAATCTATAAGACTAAAAAATATAAAAAAAAAAAACGAAATCTAAGGTTGCTCACCTAAATCCAAAGCTTAAAAAAAAAACTAAAATAATGGAAAAAAAAAACAAAAATGCACCAAATTAAAAACAAATATAAACTGTTTATAATTAACATTCATTTTGGTAAGAATTTTTTTTTTCTTATTGTAAATGATAACTTATTTTTCTTTATTTATGCAAGCTTAATCTTCCAAATAAAAGAGAAAACTAGAAAACCAAAAATCTATATCAATATAATAATGCAGACTTGCTAAAATGTTTATAAATTTATTTATCAAGGTGAAAATATTTAATTGGTTTAGATTTTTTTGAATCATTTATTCATTTAAAGTTTTATTTTTAATTTATTATTTAATAAATAAATTTGATAAATATTTTAGTTTATGCAATATTACTCATATAAATATTACCAAAGAAGCTCTTAATCAATTGTATTTTGGCAGTTTAGCCTTGTCTGAGCATTTAAAGTAAAACTTGTATTCATTTTTATTTAGTCTTTATGTCACAAATAAAATAAATAATGGCTGAACCCAGCCACTATTTGAAACCATGAGGAAAAAATGAAACAAGAAAAACAGAGGTGAACACTAAAAATGGTTCACTGCTGACATGGTAATGTACCAAGTTCATAGCACATGGACTACCTGCCCACGCTGGTGGGGAATAGTGGACCTTCCCTTGTCCCAAAGACGACCTGCAGGTGACGGTTCGGCCATGCTCCTTTGTCTCCTCATCGAGTGGCCCTACTTCCCATTCCACCAAGTCTTCTTAATTTGCTACAAATTTCATTTTACAGTTAAACTTCTTATTATTATACCCTAACAAAATTAATTATTAATGCAATCCCAAGGATTTATTTTTTGTGGGTTAATACTTAATAAACGTTGTATTTAGTATGAATCAAAACCATTTCATGTAGTCTTTAACAACAATTTAAATGTCACGAACAATGTTTTAAAAGGGCAATAACGAAGCATTTTAATTCTTATAAGGCGAGACACAAAATCCTATTGAGGCATATGCTTTTCAAAATTTTAATTATACTATTTAAAAAATTAATATATTTAAAAAACTGATATAAAATTAATAACTAAAAAATATAAATAATTTTTAAACTGCAATATAATACAACATAAATTTATAATTTATAAACAATAATCTGAAAATCTAAAATGAAGGTACGATTTGTTTTTTATAAAACAAAACAAAATGATAAGATTTAACTATATCGATTGCATGTATTTCTCGTTATTCAAGGTGCAAAATGGTCGATTTTTGTGCTCAAGGTGTATATCCAATCTCCCACCGGGTGCGCTTCACAAGTGCAATGCTGTAAATTTTAAGCCTCGAGGCCTGTTTTGTATGCCCCGGCTTGAGGTGAGCTCCAAGAGTAGTCCTTAGAATGCCTTTTAAACTATGGTCACAACTAAATTATTCATCCAAAATTAATTAGTGATAAAGACAATAGCAATGAAAATATGAGATTTGCATGAAGATAAATTCAATTTCTTATCTTCATCTTTTATAAAAAATAAAAATAAAAAATAACAAAACTAATTGATAACTTTCCCTTTGAAAATATGGCGCTGAAGGAGCAAGCAGGTGGTTGTAAGCCATTCTACCATCGTTGTCTGTAGAAGGAAGACAAGGAATCGGGATTCTTCTGTAAAAACACACATGGGTAGGTCCAAACTTTTCTAAATATTTATGTCAGTTTAGTCCTACGAGCTAGAATTACAACAAGCAATATAAATTAAAATATTCCTTACAAAAACATTTAAACTTGGATGTTGTTTAGTAATTGGTTGCTTTCTTATTTTTATATAAAGTTCAAAACTGCCATCATTGACGACTCAATGCCGAAGCCACCCACACCAAATATACGTACTATCAAGCTCAAAACCACCACTCCCCACACATAAACCGCCACAATCAAAGCCTATCATGCTAGAAAACACAACCAAATAAACAAAAATCGGTCAAAATAAGATCCAAACAAACTAGTCGGAGAAAAACTCATAGAAGAATAACAAAACTCATCGGAAAATCACTAAAAGTCAGTCAAACATATGCATTAATCGGAATTTAAAAAAGAAAACTTAATTTCAAAATAAAATAAAACCCTCCAATAAAACTAAAAAGTTTAAGCAATACCTACATACGAATGTAATGAATTTGTTAAATGTTTGAAGCCAAACAACGAAGAGTCATATACAAGTCCGAAAGAGTATAGTGCGGCACCTAAGAAGATTGGATTTCTATTTTTCGTGTAATGGAAAAGATAGGAGGAAATCCTTGTGAAAACCAGAGCAAACAACATTGTTTAATCCCATGACCCACATTGTGCATTGTAAAAGGTTAGGGTATCTTTATGACGCAAAATTGCATCATAAAAGAAAGTTTATTATGATGCATAAGGACATCGTAGTTTCTTTGTAAATGGCATCGTTTCTTTTAATATGCTTAGAATGTCGTAGTTGATCAATTTCCATGATGTTCAATTAGCATCTAGATTATTTTAGGTAATGCCATGTCGCCTCCAGACATTGACACGTGGCTTTTATGTGTTGTATATAAATGTCTACGATGATTTTTTTTTTGTTCATTGTATTTGCTCAATTTAAACTATGACATTACAGTTTTCGAACTTCGTATTTATGTAAAAGAAAAATGATAATTATTTATCAACTTCATTTGGGTTGTAATTGATATTTATACTATGTTGCCCCTTTAAACTCGTCTCGATGATTTTTAGACTATCGTTGTAATATTATATTTTCTATTGAATTGTATATAATTTGATTATTAAATATTTGTTGATGGTAATAAAGTTTATTAGACATTTCAAATAACTATAGATAAAAGGAAAAAAAATTAAAAATCATTTTGAACTATTTTTAATTTTGTGTTATTTTTTTTTTTGCCTCTAAATTTTTAGTCAATTGAGATGTCTAACAAGCTCTAATTAACACTAGAACATATTTGAAGTAAATAAATTTTACACAATTAAGTAGAAAAAACTAAAATCAAATGCATTAACCAACCACATATAAAACACACACACATATATATATATATATATGTATATATATATATATCAAATACTATAAAATCAAAAGCAAAATAAATAAAAAATTAAAAAAATTCAAGAAAAAATAAAAGTTTCTTTATTGGAGAGCTTATTAAGCTCGACAGTTAATCTTCATCGCAAATATATATATATATATAGATATATATTTATATATGAGAATTGTTTTAGTCAACTTTTTTTTTCTCTACTTGATCGATCGCATAATATATATTTGGGTGAATAAATATATTCACTTGGTGTGGCTCTAAATTGGTCTTAATTTTCTGCTTTCTTTGGGTCCCCAAATTGTTTCAGAAAGGGATGAGAAAAGAGGGAGACAGAGAAGGCCCTCAAAATATATAATTTGTTTTCAAGGTTCATCGCCCAAACACCTGCATGTTCTCTTAAAGAACGTACACACAGCCGGCATTTAATGCTCTTCCTTGTTCCTCTCTCTACAAATACTTTGGAGGAACCTATTTCCCAACTCACTTTACAACATGCCAAAAAGGTCCTTCTATATTGTTATAATCTGATCAACCTTATTCTTAGACATTCAACCGCAAAAACCTCTCGTTTGGAATTTAGCACCTTCCACATCATCATGTTCTCAATTGTTGTTCTTCTCCTTCTCCCGTTTCTTTCTTCTTTGAATGCATGCAATGCCTGTATTCTACTCTTTAGTACTGACGAGCAAATTAACAGTATAGTCTACCATTTTGCTCAGGTTAGTATATATATCTATGAAAATTCTCTTAATCCGTTATGGACTAAAATGAAGTTCAAGCGCTTATAGGTGTCTTTATTAGTGCTTCTAGGCGTCTATTAGTGTTAATAGGTGTTGTTTCTAAACTTTAACAGATTTAGTCGATGATCATGGATAAGATCGTCGCTGTATATACTTGTGCATCTAAATACGAAAATTAACATTGGTTTTAAGAATATATAATTACTTTATTATTTTAAGCTATAAAATGATAATTTTATCAAGTCTTATTTGGTGCAATAGAATCTCAGATTTATGAGTAAAACTGCAATTAATTAAAAGGATGTAGTATGATGAACATGGGTATTATGTATAGCATTATTTTTCGGATAATCTATATTAAGAAACATGTAAAGAGACGTACGTACTTGGTCTAAATCTCGGGAGTTGGTGCTTTTTGCAGGATGTAGAGAAGGTAATAAAACCTTTTGAAACCACAAGTACGTCAAAGGTGAAGCCTTCCATCCCAGAGGAATATCAAACACCCCAAGAAGCTAAGAAGAATGAAAGATTCACTGGTGAGAATTGTGATGGTACTGCTAACACTCCAAATCAAATAATTCCAGATGCAGTTTTGAGGAAACGAGAACCAGCGGATGGAGATAGCTCAGGTTCTTTTTAAATCATCAAAAGTCTTGTCTCATTAATTAATTAATTTTTTTCTAAATTAAGCGCCAGTTTATTTACCATGAACATAACGACACTTACATATACCTAGTCGATCCCATCTCTTTCTTTTAATTTCCATGTACTTTAATTAAGCCTAAAAAATTCTCTTACATTTAACCTAGAACTAAAAATGTGTTTGTAATATAGTTATTCTCTTATTAAGAATTTCTTTTGTGAGATCATTTGGAAATATGTCAAACCAACATTAAGGTAATGTGTTTTCGAAGATCTGTAGGTTATCTTCTTGAACAACATAATTTGTGATATATTACGACTTGCTAGGTTCAATCTACCAAATATCTTATGGGAAGCTCGTCTCTCTTTCCATCCTAACTTCGATCCATGTAATGCCTAAAAAAGTAATGCATTATTTCGCACTTTTTGTCGCAACATATATATATATATATATATATTTATATAAAATCTTCATTTTTAGTAATCTATTAGTATTACTATTAGTATTTTATATCATTATTGACGGGGATGATTTGGATGGATGTGCAGGAAGTGAGATTACGAAATCTATTACTCACATTGAGTTGCAGCAATCTATTAAAGAAAAGGTATATATAGAGATTAAAATATAATATTTTCCATTCTTGTGTATATATATTTTGTAAAGCTTCTTATTAAAGGTTCGGATCTAAGGGAACCGAATCTCATGAAGACTAGCATCCCTTTCTTCACCTATGTCCCTAGTAGGAAATAAAGCTTGGCAGGATTGTATCCCTCAACACACAAAAAAAAAATTAAAAAAAATAAAAATAAAAAATAAAAAAATAAAAGAACTTTTAATAAATTGGTGGCAGGCCATATCTAATAAGGGATAAATATATAAATAAAAAGCATAGAAAAGTATGAATTATGATTTTACATGGGATGCATATATAGAAGACATAATAATTGTGAGAGTACTAGTAGATGAGTAACATGTTTGGTTTGCTAATTGCTATGGTTTTTTAGGAACTGATCAAGGGACATGCACGCTTAATGCTGGGATCTGCTCCACATGATACAGAGGAAGCCCCTGAGTTTAAGAAAAATGACGCTGTTGATGACATAGTAGTGATGGATTATGCACAACCTCACCGAAAGCCACCCATTCACAATGAAAAACCTTAGATCATACTCTATATATACGAATATAGTTTTGTACTTTTCTTTTCTCGATCTTAAATGCGAAATATATATACTTCCAAGTTTTCTTTTTTGTTTTATTTGATTTTATTTTGGCATAATTGAGAACAAGAGTTCATCACATGCAAAGCCTTAATTAAAAGTTGTAGTAGTACTGTTGGATCGATAAACATCAATGCCATATATTTTCTACAAAAGAGTGGTCAGCTTTGTGACAATTAGTGATTTGATGTATAATGGCTTGCTATATTGTTTGCATCCATTGTGCTTTTTCTGAAATAAGTATAATATTGATTATGAAAGAAGAAACATATACATGCCAGGGATGTGGTGCCATGTTGTAAAATGTGTCTGTCAGTATTAATATTGTTGAAGGAAAAACATTTCTGTTGGTTTCACCATTTTTAGTTTGATTATTGTCTAGTCTGGCCAGTGTAAAATCGTCGTGCGAATTTTAAATTTTTTGGGATCTTTTTGTTTTTATTTATTATTTAATGGATTTGATAAATTTCAACTTTCATTTATCATTATCCGAAGAAGTAATAACTTTACCAATACACTGTCACAATATAACTATATTGTGAAATAAAATTCTTCAATTTATCTTTTAACGTTTAAATTGACATGAAGATTCAAGCTTGGAATTAATATTGCAAATTATACATATTAAGGTTTTAATATTAATCAATTTTTTAAATCCAAAAATGAAAAGAAATTTAAATATATGGTTAATATCTCAATCATACTAATTAACATGATATGTTGCGTTGGACTAGATTGGAGTGGACTATTTCAAATATTGTCCAATCAAATTAGATTATATAGAAAATTGTCTGACTAATACAGTCTAGTCTTTTCAACGAATGGGCTCTAATAGACAAAATTGAAATATGGGTAAGGTTCTCTATGTTTCAAATACATTAAAGTAAAAAGGTAACCAAATACAACCGGATAATAATATATATGGGTAAAGTTCTCAATGTTTTAAATCGATTAAAGTAAGAAGTGAACAAATACAACGGTATAATACATATATGCGTGGCCAATGATGTTCCCTACCTACCAAATTAATGACAATTTTGATGCATAATGTTGCAGTATAACATATTTATGTCCCCTGCGCTGATCTTTTCCATGATAATGACCCATGTGACACATGGCTTATCGAGTTTAGCTTCCGAAAACTCTAAATTGCCATCAATTACAAACAACAATTAAAAATCAAAATTTCTAATCATCTAATGATCGAGTTCAAGTATACTTGTGCAAGGTAGGAATTCACTACACCACAAATCCTAATTGGTGACGCAAAAACGGCCTCGTGAGTTATAAAGGTCGACGCATATCTTTGTTTTGCCGAAAATTAAAAATATTCGCCAGAAGCAAAAATGTGTCGCTGATAATGAAACAAACAGTACGCGTGCGTGGCCAATTATGGACACAATTGGCGACGCTTGTATTGCCGATTACGAACACAATTGGCGACGCTTGCGCTGCCATTTAGTAATGAAATTGCTGACGCATGCGTCGCCAATTAAGCGGCAAAAAAGGGGATGAATTGGCGACGCTGGTGTCGCCAACACCAATTGGTCCTATAATTGGCGACACTAGTGTCGCCAATTAGTATCAAAATTTGTGTCGCTAATTATCTCCCAAATAGCGACGCTTGCATCCCATTTTGTGTCAAATTATACCATGAATAGCGTTGGCAATTGACCAATTTTTGGCGACGAAATTCGTCACTTATTATTTAGACCTTTTTTTTAAACCACTGCAAATCCCTATTTAAGATATCGCTGGATAATTCAAATTTAATTGTATTGACAAATTAAACGATTTTTTATATCTCATTTGAATATTTTACAAAAGTAATTTAAATGTATAAATATAATTAATTAAAATTAAACAAATTTAAATTTCATTATCTTTTATAAAATGATGAATGACTTATTGCAAATGATTAATTTAGTAAAAATGAGAATCAATTACTAATGTAATATAACAAATGAGTAAAGAAAAAGCAAATGTATACAAATAATGCAAACAACAAAATGACATATGTACAAATAATACGAACAACAGAATTACAAGTAGTTAATTAATATTTCTATAAATACCAAAATTAAATGTGACATTGTCTTTGTCATCTAAAAGTATGTATATATAAACGAAAATACTATATATGTATCTCTTACTATGATATGAATGGAAGCAGAGTAGCTGTCTATTATGCTATAAAATTGTCGACATACTGCTGGGTCCAAAAACTATTTTGGAACTGCACATACATACGAAACAAGTAGTTAAAATAAGTATTAACTAATAATATCAATTTTTACTGAGTACTGTACAAATGTTTTAATTATTACTATGTCCGCTAAATTTCCTAGACCAACATTATTTATTATGATGTCGCGCATGATCATCATCACATAATACCCACATTTGATATTTCCTAGTTATTTTACCATTTATACAAAAGTGATACAAAAAATTAAGTTAATCATTATATTAAATAGCTAATTAAGTAATTTATTTCTCCACATACAATATTATTATGTATTTAGATTTATGAATAAATATTTACGTGTAAAAATCTTATTTATTTATGTATACAAATCTTATTTACGTACCTTTGTTTTAGACCATCTAAGTTTTTCGTACTGAATTTTTTTTCGTCCGTCAGATTTACAGTTCCAATACAAGTACGCCCTATATGTACATGATCCATACATTATAGATATCACCAGAAATAATATCAGCAATGAATATTAATTATTAAATTTTATTAATTATCATCCACATATATAGTTAATTATGTATACTTACCTATCCAACAAACCCCTAAAGTCGACCATTCTTTGATGGTTATTTTTCGGAAGCGCATCATGAAACCATGCGATTGCTAAGTATGGGTCAACACACTACAAGAAAAAACCCTTCCTACGACGCACATAAAACGTCATCCGAAGGCTTTAGACGACGGTTTGATATCGTCGTCTAAAGCATCGTTGTGGAAAGTCTTAAGCATCCACGACGCATAAAAACCGTCGTCATTAACATCAACTACGACGTTCATTAACCGTTGCCTATATAGCCATACACACGTCAGACCCATGTGGCTGTTCATACATTAGATGACAGGCAAAATCCGTCGTCATACAATCTGACATGGCCTCAATGTAACATCCCGTTTTGAGAAAAATAGTAAAAATTTTAAGTTTGACCAGTTTGGCCTTAAGTAGGCCATAGGGTTGACTTTTTGTGTGGTTATATTTTGGTTTTTACTTTGGTGCAGCTGCGTAGAGCTAGTCGATACGAGTCCGTAGACTAGTAATACGCTTGATTCGGAGTTAAGACCGGGAAGTTATGGTCATTTTAGTGTGAAGGGCTTTTTGGTAATTTGGCAAGGATGGGTATTTATGGGTGAGAAATGACTATTTTGCCCCTGTCTTCCTTTTTAAAAATTTCCAGAATTCTGGAGTTTTCTCACGCACACCCGAAGACCCCCCCCCAACGCCATCTCTCCCTTCACCGAGCCACCTTCCCACGCCGACAGCCGCCACACCGTGGCCAGAGTTGGCCGAAAACCACCCTTAGATCGAAGCCGAGGACCTCCTCTTCCTCCCCGTACCGGTGGTTCACCGTAAAATGACCCAGATCGCCGGAAATCGTAGCAAAACCGAGATACCGCGCAAACCATACACAATCGCGACACCACCTTTGGCCGGCCGGATCTCACTGTTCCGGTGGAGTTAGGGAGCGTGCTTAGTACTGTTGGAAAGTTGGTGCGACGATCTACATTTTGGTACCGAGATTGACCCAGGAAACTGCCGAAGCACAGCGGAAAACGGCCGCGAAGTCTTGGAAAAACCACCGCGACAGCCACCTTTCCATCCCGATCTACACCGATCGCCGGCGAGTGGCATGACACAGCCACCACCACGAGCTTCAGACCACACTGGCGACTAGATCTGCACTTTCCTGAGCTTCGACGACCGCCACACGCGCCGCCCACAGCCGCCGCCGTCTTCCTCCACGCGCCGCCGCCGATCTCGTCCTTTTTCGGCGAGTGGGTGCTCACCACCCGTTCCAACACGTTCCTAGGGTCGTGGGCAAGCTTGCTATACCTTCAATTTGATCTACTTTTGGTCAGATTCGAAAATGCACAATCCCGGTCGAGGTCCGATCTTCCGGGACCGATTCTGATCAATTGCTGCAACGAATCCTGAAATTGAAGGTAGATTTTCGTTCCTTGCATCTTCAATTTCGTTTCGGTATAAAGTTTGCTGAAATCGGACTTGAAACGAGAAAATCCGTGTATTTTGGAGATTTTTACCGATTTGGGAGATTTTTGTAATTTCTGAAAATATTGGGGTATTTTTGTAATTACTGAAATTGTTGGGCAATCTTGTAATTAGTGTTTTAATCTTGTAATTGGAGACTTAGAGGACTCCTCTGAGCCGTTGGTTAGTTTCGGTAATTTAAAGAGTGTTTTGGTATTTTATTTTAGGTGTTCGTGCACGTTCGAGGGCTGGATCGGAGATCCAGCAGGAGCACGCGTCAGACCAGTGAGTACATTTATTTTCTAAATCATTTGGGAATATATGCTATATTTGATTTGAATTCTATAAATTTGTTTGAATTGAATTTTCCTTATGCATTAAATTTTAATTATTAAATATGTTTTTGATGATTTAAATATTTGCATGAGTTTGATGTTATGATTTGATGAATTTCCTATTTATTTGGAATCAATAGAAATTTGTGTTTTGATTGATTGTTTAATGGATTTTGAAGTTTTCGGATATTTTACAACTTGTGGAAAATTTGGTGAATTTAATGTGATTTGAGCTTTTGT
>QANX01004241.1:0-65638 GCA_003254975.1 Ochetophila trinervis | reverse complement strand
AAAATTTTAAGTTTGACCAGTTTGGCCTTAAGTAGGCCATAGGGTTGACTTTTTGTGTGGTTATATTTTGGTTTTTACTTTGGTGCAGCTGCGTAGAGCTAGTCGATACGAGTCCGTAGACTAGTAATACGCTTGATTCGGAGTTAAGACCGGGAAGTTATGGTCATTTTAGTGTGAAGGGCTTTTTGGTAATTTGGCAAGGATGGGTATTTATGGGTGAGAAATGACTATTTTGCCCCTATCTTCCTTTTTAAAAATTTCCAGAATTCTGGAGTTTTCTCACGCACACCCGAAGACCCCCCCCCCCAACGCCATCTCTCCCTTCACCGAGCCACCTTCCCACGCCGGCAGCCGCCACATCGTGGCCAGAGTTGGCCGAAAACCACCCTTAGATCGAAGCCGGGGACCTCCTCTTCCTCCCCGTACCGGTGGTTCAACGTAAAATGACCCAGATCGCCGAAAATCGTAGCAAAACCGAGATACCGCGCAAACCGTACACAATCGCGACACCACCTTTGGCCGGCCGGATCTCACTGTTCCGGTGGAGTTAGGGAGCGTGCTTAGTACTGTTGGAAAGTTGGTGCGACGATCTACATTTTGGTACCGAGATTGACCCAGGAAACTGCCGAAGCACAGCGGAAAACGGCCGCGAAGTCTTGGAAAAACCACCGCGACAGCCACCTTTCCATCCCGATCTACACCGATCGCCGGCGAGTGGCACGACACAGCCACCACCACGAGCTTCAGACCACGCTGGCGACCAGATCTGCACTTTCCCGAGCTTCGACGACCGCCACACGCGCCGCACGCGCCGCCACCGTCTTCCTCCACGCGCCGCCGCCGATCTCGTCCTTTTCCGGCGAGTGGGTGCTCACCACCCGTTCCAACACGTTCCTAGGGTCGTGGGCAAGCTTGCTGTACCTTCAATTTGATCTCCTTTTGGTCAGATTCAAAAACGCACAATCCCGGCCGAGGTCCGATCTTCCGGGACCGATTCTGATCAATTGCTGCAACGAATCCTGAAATTGAAGGTAGATTCTCGTTCCTTGCATCTTCAATTTCGTTTCGGTATAAAGTTTGCTGAAATCGGACTTGAAACGAGAAAATCCGTGTATTTTGGAGATTTTTACCGATTTGGGAGATTTTCGTAATTTCTGAAAATATTGGGGTATTTTTGTAATTACTTAAATTGTTGGGCAATCTTGTAATTAGTGTTTTAATCTTGTAATTGGAGACTTAGAGGACTCCTCTGAGCCGTTGGTTAGTTTCGGTAATTTAAAGAGTGTTTTGGTATTTTATTTTAGGTGTTCGTGCACGTTCGAGGGCTGGATCGGAGATCCAGCAGGAGCATGCGTCAGACCAGTGAGTACATTTATTTTCTAAATCATTTGGGAATATATGCTATATTTGATTTGAATTCTATAAATTTGTTTGAATTGAATTTTCCTTATGCATTAAATTTTAATTATTAAATATGTTTTTGATGATTTAAATATGTGCATGAGTTTGATGTTATGATTTGATGAATTTCCTATCTATTTGGAATCCATAGAAATTTGTGTTTTGATTGATTGCTTAATGGATTTTGAAGTTTTCAGATATTTTACAACTTGTGGAAAATTTGGTGAATTTAATGTGATTTGATCTTTTTTGAAATTTAATAAAGTTTTGGGGCAACTTTTCTAATAACTAAAGGTTTGATTGTTTTGAAAAATTTTCTAAATAGAAGTTTTTGGAAAATCGTTGAATTTACTGTGATACTTTTAAAGGTAAATGAATTTGAGAAGTTTTATAAAATCCGATGATCAATGATCTCGGAAATGATTTTGAAATGTTTCATGATTTTAAGGAGTACCACACGGTATTGTATGATGACTGAGATGTACGGATTATTGCGCGCTATATTATTATTATGCCATCCTCTGCTGCGGACACGTGTCGGGAGAGAGATGATGAAGATCCTGCCATGACGGATTTGGGACGCCGGTTCGTTGTGATGAGTTTACCCCCCTCCCCCCGCCTGTGACGCCGTCAGGACGTTGAGGGTCACACGACAACGATACTTTGATGTGGTATTAGATTGACTTATATGGTTTGGATTTATACGATTTTGATTTATATGAAATTGATTTATATGATTTGGATTGATATGATTTGATTTATGGATTTGGATATTGTTTTGGATTCATACGATTTTAAATTTATGGGTTGGACCCCATGGCATTTGGTTTATATCGGTTTGGATTTAGCAAATGTTTCTACCTGCCATTTTATACAAACATGTTTTCAAATAAATTTAAATATTTCTTGTTGACATTATATTTATGGTTTTGGTGATTGAGTTGTGATTTCAATAAACATTTTGAATGAAGTTTTCGCCCCTTAAACCGGTCATAATGATTTTGGGGATAAACTAAGGGTTTTGCGAAATGATTTTCAAAACGGGAAACCTTTCAACTAAGTGACCTGAGGTTTGAGTGAAAATAATTTTAACTACTGAGCTTATATTTTGTAGATACCTAGAAGCACTCACAGAGATTTTATATCTCACGTTTTGTGTTTTAACTTCGTTCCCTAGGTTCTAGCTGCAGGTCCTCGTGAGCTACCGTCGGCATCGCATCTGTACTTGACTTCCGCTACCGCTTCTTTTTATGTATTAGACTCTTTTCCTTTATTTCCATTTATCGTTGGATTTGTATTATTATTATTTTTCTGTCTATCACTCTTAGTGGCTCTGTCATTCCCACTTGCTTCAAACCCACATTATTGTTTGAGTATAAAATTCTTATTGTTGCATGGCATACTTTAGTTTATAATTTATATCTTATCTACTTTTCGTCATATTTATTGATTTATTGTTTATTAAACCCCTTTTCGGAGGAGGATTCTGTCGGCTACTCTGAAGGGTTCTGGTGGAATCTTCCTCAGGCGGGGCTTCTCTAGAGAATCTGAAGGGATTTCCAGAGCGGGTCCTGTCACTCAACCACTGAAATGATGTTTGATGGCATCAACGACGCACATTGTGCATCGTCTAATGCATGTGATGGCATCAACAACGACGCACAATGTATTGTGCGTCGTCGATACCTTATTTTATTTTATTTTTTCTAGGATCAATGACGACGCACATTGTGCGTCGTCGATGCTTACTTTTTTTTTTTGTTTTTCTAAATTATATTTTTAGGTTTCAAATGTATATATGTTTTCTGAACAATTTGAAATAAATTATAATAGATGAATTAGATAAAAATTTATAAATTAAAAAAAATAAATGTAACATATATTAAATAAAATAGTATAATAATAACATTTAATTTACTTAATATCTAATCAACACTAGATAAAAATTTATCTAGATTAGAAATTACATCGATTAAATACGTAGTCCATTCATTTCTGAATTCATCTAAATAATCTTGTATCCAAACAACATTATGGAACTGTTTAAGAAAAACATAATGTTTTAGACATTAAATATATTTAACATAAGATAGTATAATTAGAAACAAAAATATGACAAATAATAGTTTATCTAGTAACTTACTCACAAAACTAAAGACAAAAATAACAAAACACTATTGTATCACATGTCTTTTTGTAGTTAGATTTCCAAGTTTTTGGAATTCTCCAAATTCTACTAGAGCATCCAAATCTGGGCCAATACTAGCAAAAATATCTTTGAACAAGGTTTTAGCACCATGCCAAATGTGTCTGAATAAAAAAGAAAATTAAGCATGTCAAAAAGTAAACCAACCCTTGGACTGCTATGAAAAACACAATCGGATTTCAAAATAGCATGATCTAATTAAATTTTTTTACCTAATTGAGCACATCTAACATAATTGCTATACTGACCCCATTGAGTTCATCGTTGTAGAACTCAACAGTTACACTTATTTGTTTGACACTGTATTTCGAATTTGCCATTCTAAAAGGAACATCAACTCTAACAATTTCGTCTTTGCCTACCAAAATAACTGCAAAATTAAAATCTAAATGTAGTTGGATAAACCCCGTAACAAAGAAATGCTAGACATTAGCAACAACATCAAACTCAATATCCTCCCAAACTACCCTTTAGAAAGCCCCTGAGAAACCTTTTAGTCTTGGAGAACTAGACAGATCTAGACTAAAAACTGCTAACTGAACTTTATGAGAAGTCGGGGTGGCTAGATGTGAAGTATTCTCATTCTCTGAAACTAAACAAGGAACAATTTAGAAACTATAGAAAGATACTGGTGGCATTCGGCTATTTAGGAAGCAAAATCATAAAATTAAAATCTAAATCTGGTTGGATAAATTCCGTAACAAAGAAATGCTAGACATCAGCAACAACATCAAACTCATTATCCTCCCAAACTACCCTGTAGAAGGCCCATGAGAAACCATATGGTCTTGGAGCACTAGACAGATGTAGACTAAAAATTGCCAACTGAACTTTATGAGAATTCAGGGTGGCTAGATGGGAAGTATCCTCATTCTCTAAAACTAAACAAGGAATAATTTGAGAAACTATAGAAATATATATTGGCATTGAAGCTTCTTTAGAAAAGAGTCTTATAAAAATTAATAATATGAGTTTCAATATCATCCCGTTGATCCGTGAGGGCACCATTAATCATCAAGTGTGGGAGAGGTTTATTTACCTTATGTCAACAAAGTAAGGCATGAAAGAAAAATGTGTTTCGGTCACCACAATGAAGCCATTTGAGACGACATTGATCTTTCAAATGAGATTCATCCCTAACTAATGCTTTTCAAGGATATCACGAGCATCCAATTCTTTATAGAAAAGCTCCGTAGTGAAACCATTGGAGGAAATCTCACCCTGAGTTTTTTGCAAAGGACCAAATATGCTTTTTTATCACCAAATGCAATTGGTTCCAAATTCTTAATTGATTCTTGACATTTTTAAGCCAAAGCATGACCTTGAACATAAGATATCTCGAAACAGGCATACTACGAACCTCTTTCACCATAACCTTGAAATCCGAATGATCTATCCACATGGATTGAAATCTGAATGGCCCAGACAGAAACTAAAACAATTACAAACTTCATTAGGATCATATTATGGTCTGATTGATGCCTAGCAAGAAACATACAAGAAACAAATTTCTAAAAATCCGAACTGAATTGAGAACAAAAAGCAGGATCTAATTTGCGTTCAACAAAAATACAAAGACCGCAATGCACCCAAGTAAAGAAAGAACCCGAAGAATCAAGACGTACCAGATCTGAAACCTCATTTGTTTCCTTAAACTCACGGCAAGAAACATTAGAAGGTGCAAGACAGCCATTTTTCTCTTGCGCACAAAAAATTGCATTAAAGTCACCTAAAATTATCCACAAAGCAATAGAAGAATCTTTAATATCAATCAGACTTTACCAATGTGAACGACTAGTGGAATGGAAAACACTAGCATAAACAAAAGTGAAAACATGAAAAGAGCCAAAAAATTAAACAAAATATAAATTTGTTGAAGATTAGGGTTAAAAACAGAAACATCCGACAACCAAAAACAAGACAAACCTCGCACAACCGCATTATAAAAAATAAGGTGGAAACCCAAAGATTACCAAAAAGAAAGTGGAGTAGAATCCCAAGAAACCATTGGTTCAGCTAAACCTAGTAGCAAAGCACAATGCCAAAAACCAAACTAACGAAGAGAACATTAGGAAGCTATATTACTTAGACCACTACAATACCAAAAAAGGACATTCATTGATATTTAGCTGGAGTAGCCCTAGTAACAGGCTTGGAAGATCCTACAACAAGAAAATGTTGCTTCTCATCTTTTGAAGAACGCTTTCTAACTTTTTTAATGAGCTAAAGAGAAGTCTCAACAGCAATAGCATCCAAACTGAGGCAATAGCAAAGAACTAAGGACTGGCACCAAAGCCAAATTCTGACAAATCACAATATTATCTACCAAAGACAGAGCAACATACTCATCAACAACCAAAGGTTTTGATCCAACAACATCCACTAAAGCTAACGAAGAAGCAGAACTACCAACTGACCAATGAAACTCCAGAGCCTCATCCTCATATCTAACTCTCCAAAACATCACCAAAACCTCCATTGCATCTTGATTTGCCCAAAGTTTTTTCTGCAACTCCTTAGGAAAGAACATTCAACTAGTCCATCAAGCAAATTTGAAAACCTAGAAAAACTGCCTTAGCACCTTAAACTGCATCAGAAGAAAGATTGATTGTATCCAAAGCCGCAAAGGAATTTGTAGTAGTGAAAGCTAGAGAATGAGACTATTGACCTGCCCCACCTACCTTATCCAACCAATTAGAACCCAAAACCGTAAGACTCAACTCAGAAGCAACCTAAAGATGAACAACCTCCTTAGCAAAAAAAAATTGTTTAGCCTGATCAGCAGGAGGTGTTTTTTCTTTCCGAACTGGAACTGTCCACTCAAGCTGGCGACAATCAGCTACCAGATGTCCTATGCTACAATAAAAAGTGCAAAAATTTCGTAGATTCTCATAATGTAAATAAACAATCACAGCATCTTCCTTGCGAATAAGGATGATCGAATCCATCAAAGCACCAGCAAGATCAATTTTAACTAGAACATGTGCATAGCGACCAAACTCTCCAAACATAGTATTCTGATCAAATTTCAAATGGAAGCCTATACCCTTTGGCAAGTCTGAAATAATCTTTTTCTTCAAATTAGAAAGCTTCCATGGTGAATCTCTTTTTGAAAAAGTTACCCTATCAATCAAAGCAAATTGACAGAGAGAAAAACGCTATTTAAAAGCCTTCTCATTAAGCTGAACAGACAAAGTATCACCATGAACTTGCAATGTCTGTGTAACATCCCGTCCCGAGAAGATATTGAAAATTTCTCAAAGTGGACCGAGTTGACCAAGTTTGACCAAGGAAGGGCTCGGGGTTGACGTTTTGTGTGAGCGTGCGATGGCTTTGACGAAGGTACCGTTGCGTAGAGCTAGTCGATACGAGTTCGTAGACTAGTAGTACGCTCGATTCGGAGCTAAGACCGAGAAGATATGGTTAAAATTGTGCGAGGGGTATTTTTGGTATTTCTGCAAATATGGAAAATGACTAAAATGTCCTCAGCTTTTTATTAAATAATGTGAGAAGATTCTGGAAAAGGGGGGACACGCGGAGGCACGCGTATTTTCCCCCCCGGCGCCAACCCAGCCCGTGCGTCCTCCCCCGCCGCTGCTTTCTTCGCCGGGAACGGCGACTTTCTGGCCAAAGTCAGGCCGGGATCTCTTTGGAAAAAGACGCCAGCGACTTCCCCTCTCCCTTGGCGCCGGTGGCTCGCCGTGGAAAGGTCCAGACAGCCAGAAATTTGAGGAAATCCGATCAGCTGCGTTTTTCAAAATTGCCGGGTTAGGCCCGTTTCCGGCGCCGATCAGCTGCTCCACAGCCTGGGTTTGGAAGCCCACTTGCCCGGCCACCTTTCCCTGCCGGCGGCAGCCCGTGAAACAGTCCAGATCGCCGGGAAAAGCGAGAAATCTGGTCAGCTGCACTTTCGCGATTCGCCGGATTCCGGCGGAGTCAGGCCGACCCACTGCCCGGGAAAGGTTCGCCGGGACCTCCTCTTTCTTTCCCCACCCTCGACTGGCAGTGAAAAGCCACGGATTGCCGGAATCGACGACGGATCCGGCGAGGGCCGTCTCTCCTCCAGTCGCCGGATCTCGGCGGTTTTCGGCGATGGAACCGGTCCTTTCCTCCTATTTTGGACCTCCTGAGTCCGATTCCAGTATCCGTTCGCCTCGAATCTTGTTCGTTTGAGCAGTACGAAGGGAGGAGGCTCGGCTGCCACTTCCCGACCAATTTCCGGCCACCACCGGCGGCGTTTGGACGAGGTAAAATACGGTTGTGCTCTGCTCCTTGCAAGCTTCGTTTTGATATATAATTTGTATATTATAAATGAGTAGTGGAAATTATCCAGTCTTGAACGGTGATATTAATAACGGTTAAAATAGGAATTATGGGTTGGTGGTATAAATGTGTGAGTAATGATGTTTTGGTAATTATCGTGGGATGAATTGGTATGCCGAGAATATAAGATGTGGGTGTGTGACTGGTTTCCGTGGTTAGTGTTAATAGTTACGGTATATATATATATATACGTATTATGTGATTATTTTACCGTAAATACTAAATAATTGCTGAGAGTATTTGTGGCTTGAATTTAGCTTATTTGCGGTTTGATTTTGGTGAGAGTTAATTTGGTTGTGTATGTGGGTTGAATATATTGAATTAAATTTGTTAATATTGGGTATTAATCGTTACGTGGCTTTGTGTATGAGGATCTGATCATGTGAACTGCTTTGTGAAGTATATATGTATGTATATGACGATTATGAAATAAGTAATTGCTGTGGATGTTTGTATCATGTTATTGTCTCTGGAATAAATACTGGATATAATTGTGTGGATGAGAACTGCATGGGCGAGGAATTATGCCGCCAAGCGGGGTGTTGCTAGCTTGGGCGAGGAATCATGCCGCCAAGCTATGGTTGTTATTTTTATTAAATTGGTTGGAAAAGCTTGATGGAATGAAAGATGTGTAATTGGTGATAACCGGAAAATGTGTGTTTGTGAATGTGTTTGACTGTAGTATATTTGGTATAAATATGCTGTTGGAACTACAGGTAGCTTGATCCCTTGTAGAAAGGGTATGTAGGCAGCTCAGTTTAAACTGAGTGCAGCTACACCGTACTTAAACAATATATTTGTTTAAGTGTTGAGTTACGTACTAATTGGTGATCTAATTTTGTGGGAAATGCGTGCTGGTAGAATAATTATGGTATAGGACTGGTTTTTCTTGTAGGGTTGTAGCTTTTAGCATTTTTGGGGAGTGTTAGAAACAGCCGAAATGCTGTCGAAATTTTTAATAAAATCTCCGGCAGTAATGAACCTTTAGGTCTGTTAATTCTTACCCTTTTTAAAATTTTGTTTAGCGGGTTTTCACAACTGCTTGTGGCTTAGTGGCAACATTAAGTCACGCAGGCAGGATCTTTGCGGGTCGGGTCCTGTCAATTATGTTTCCCAAAGCTGGGGTGGTTCACCCCAACACTGTTAATTCGGACCATGTTCCTATTTCTTTGCACTTGTCACTGGATCATCCAAAAACTCTCAGACCGTTTAGATTTATCAATGCTTGGATTAGAGATCCTAGTTGTGAAAGCGTGGTCAAGGGAGCTTGGCAGAACTGTTCGATAGGCAAAATGATATATGTTACTGCAAAAATTAGGACTGCGGCTAATGCTTTGAGTTTCTAAAACAAGAATGAGTTCGGTTTTAGTGAAGTTAGAATCAAAGAGTTGGAAGCCAAACTTTCTTTTATCCAAGGCTGTGAACCTTCTGAGGATTTGATGGAGGTGGAGAATGGTATTCGGAGTAGTCTGAATGAATGGATGGAGAGAGCTGAGACTATTTGGAGACAAAAATCGAGAGAACTATGACTTAAAGATGGGGATCATAATACCAAGTTTTTCCATGCATCCACTATTGCAAATAGAAGACGAATTTTTATTGCTGCCATGAAAGATGATGAAGGCCTCTGTTTGGAGTCGAGGGATTCCATTGGGAACTTTTTGTGTTCTCAATTTACCGAGCTTTTTAAAGCGGATGAAAATCTCCACTGTCTGAATCTGGTTTCCTTTCTCAACCCGTGCATTAACTATTCTAAAAATGAAGGAATTGTTTCAATCCCTTCTAATTTGGACATTTTTGAAGCCTTTAAAGGTCTGAACCCTGCTAAATCCCCCGGACCTGATGGTATGTCTGCTGCTGTTTTTCAAAATTTATGGCACATAGTTGGTCCTGATGTCTGCACTGCGATTAAGAATGCTTTTAGCTCTGGTAGACTTCCAAAGGCCCTCAATAGAACCTTCGTGGTTCTCATCCCGAAAGTCAAGCAAATTTATAAATTCAATCATATTCGTCCCATCAGTTTGTGTAATACTATCTATAAAGTTATTTCCAAACTGGTGGTAGGTAAAATTAAACCGTTGCTCTCAAGAATTATCTCCCCTAATCAATCTTGTTTTGTCCTGGGAAAGTCGATTGGGGAGAATACAATTTTGGTTAATGAGATTATCCACTCGATGAAAAAGAAGAAAGGTATAAATGGGATTGTAGGAATTAAGATCGATATGCAGAAAGCTTATGATCGTGTGGATTGGAAGGTGCTTAGTCATATCATGTTGTGCTTTGGTTTTTTGACAAAGGTGGTAAATTTAATTAGTCAGTGCTCCTCTGCCAATTCTATGGAAATCCTTCTCAATAGTAGTATTTTTGGTCATGTGAAAGCTAAAAGAAGTCTGAGACCCCTTATCCCCTTTTCATTTCATTATTCTCCTTGAGCTTCTCTCTAGGATGATGCATAAGTTGGAAGAAGAGAGGAAAATTCAAGGAATTAAATTAGGCAGGAATAGCCCTACTATTTCTCATTTGTTCTTTGCGGATGACTTGATGATATTTTGTAGGGCTAATGAGAAGAACGCGGTTCATGTTGCCGAGTGCCTCACTGAGTTTTGCAGCTGGATAGGGCAACAAATAAGTAGCTCAAAATCAGTCTATATCTTTTCTAAAACTACTAAGGCTAGAGAAAAAGGCTTAAATCAAATCTTTGCTCAACATGAAAGAGTTATCCAAAAATACAAAGTATTTGGGTAATCCCCTGAATGTGGGCAAGAATAAATCAATGGCCTTTTCAGACCTCTATTCCAAATTGGAAAGAAAGCATGAAAGATGGAAAGTGAAATTGTTATCCCAGGCAAGGAGATGTACCCTTATCAAATCGGTCTTAAGTTCCACTCCTATATATACGATGTCGGCTAACAAATTGCCAATGATTTGGAATTGGAAAGTGGATAAGCTTGCCCGTAAAATTTTTTGTGTGGGAGGAGTTAAGAAGGATATATTCTGGTCTCCAACTCTTGGGACATAATTTACAGTCCTAAAAGTTGAGGAGGGCTTGGTTTTAGAAGATTTTGATAAGGTTAATGAAGCTTTGTTGAGCAAGATTGGGTGGTGGCTAGTAGCTGGTCCCGATACCATGTGGTGTAAAGCCCTAAAAGCTAAATACTACCCTAACTCCACCTTTATGAAGTGTAAGAGTTCAAATAGCCAATCGTGGTGTTGGAAGGCTATTCTGAATACTAGGCACCTGCTACTTAAAGGGGTTTGTTTTCGGGTGGGCATTTGAACTCTAGTAGGCAAGACGGAATGGTGGACTCTTTGTTGCTCCCTAATAGGAGATGGAATATTGGGAAGATTGAGGAGTTGTTTGATGACAGGTCGGTGGCTAACATCTTGAAAATTTTCTAGGCCGATTCAATGAGTGCTGATAAGATTATTTGGATAGGAGAAAGATCAGGAGCCTTTACGGTGAAGTCTGCGTATATGTTATCTCAACCTTCGGGTTTGGCTCCCTCTGTTTGGTGGAATTTTATGTGGTCAAGTAGTTTACATGAAAAATCAAAATTATTTATCTGGAAATTGTTTGCTGGTTGTCTCCCGTTTTGAAAAACATGGATTTCATAAACAATAGGCAAAACTCTATTGACTGCCTTCATGGCTGCCTTGTTGTGGAAAGTGAGAGTCATATTTTCTAGAATTGCCATATTGCTAGAGCTTTATGGTTTGCTTTACCATGGAGTATCCGGTGGGATTTTACGCTATCAGAAAATTTATGTGATTTTCCCGATTGCCTCAGGAATCCTGATAAATTTCTCCCTGTGCTTGAGTCGGATAAGGATAAATTTTTGCTTTTTGCTACTTTGATTTGGAACACATTTGGATTGTGCAGAATGCTAAGGTCCATGATTGGAAAACTTTTGATATTGATGTCAGTATGCAGCTCATCAAGAGAAGGTATGGTGAATTTTTAAGTATTCTCCTTAATCCAATAATTGGGAGTGCTACCAAAGAGGCCTTTCCCCCTTTGTCAGCTTATTGGGGTCCGGCCAATAGTATCTCCCTTAATTGTGATGCTTCCGTGTTAAATGGAGTTGCTTGTGTTGCGGTTGTGTCTAAGAACAGTGATGGTAAAGTGCTGGCTGTTCGGATTGAAAGGAAAAAGATTGACATCCTGGAAACGGCAGAGGCTCTGGCTATCCTTGCAGCTATCCAGTGGACAATTGAGCCTTAGGTACGTGGACTTTCTGTAGGTATGTTTTTGATGCTAAAACTATTGTGCTAAGCTGGGTGAATAGAAATTCCAATGGCGTTCATTGGACAGCACAAGGATTTATAAGTAATACCCTTAGCCTTGTGTCCTCTTTTGACTGTTATGATTTTCTTTGTATCCCTAGATGCAACAATGAAGTTGCACATTTAGTTTGTAAATGGGGGCATAAAGTTGGCGATTAGTGGCACATTGCCCTCTTCTGTTTTGCCTAACTGTTATTTCTCTCCACAAGATCACTTGGATGGCTTTCATGCTTTCCCTTGATTTTTGCAGAAGTTTTTTCCTTATGTTCCTCTTTTGGTTTATAAAACTTCCCCTCTCAGCAAAAAAAAAAAAAAAAAAATTATTATTTTGGTAAAATAATATGGAAGTACGCGCGTTTGGACATGTTAGCTGAGGATTTTGTTGGAGTAATTCTAAGGGTGGATTTAAAACCAACAGCTTTTATACTACCAAGAATGCACTCTTTTGCCATATTGTCTTTTTTTTTTTTTTTCTTTTTCTGTAATGATATAATAGTTTATCTTAAATTAAATTTTGGTCTTAATTGGATTCTAAACATACAAACTAACCCTACGAGGCACAAAAGAGATGGAGAATTATTAACTTTTACAATGCAGCCTTCCATTTTGAGTATTATGTACATAAATTTATCTTGCCTATGAATTATAATATATTTTCTCCTCTGCAATGTTTATCTATATGAAATTACAAACACCATCAAATTTGAAATTTGGGATTTGAAAAAGAAAGACAAGGAAAGTAAATACAATTTAATGAGCACCACACAATTTCCTACTAAACAATGATTACTATGCAGTTTCCATCTATTGGAATAGATTTTTAATTTGTAAGGTTGCATTTGACATCAAGTACATGATTCTACTCCATATTAGCCCACATAATTAATTAATTGATTGCATGCTTTTTCTTTGATGGTTTCCACGAATAATAAATTTCTCGAATTCTTAGACCGCGCATGTTAATCTTTAAATTTGGTGAATCACGTTTTTGCTACAATGTCTAATTCCAATTCTTAAATTATTACATTTGGCAAATATGGTCGAAAATAACATGGGCATTTTGTATACCTAGGAAGTTAAATTCTCTAAACTTTGTTTTTTTTGGGTACTATATTCTCTAAACTTCTTTAGCGTTGAAAAAGTCAAGTTTAATATGGTTTATTATTTGCTGTATCGTTTATGATTTGTTTTTTAGAAAGATAAATGTAAGGTTTCAAAATATGATTTTTTTTTTTTGTGTTAATATATTTCTTTTTTCAAAACAGCTTTCTCCGTACTCTGTTTGGTTTATTAACCAGTCAAAATTTGATTTCTTTTTTGTGTTCTAAAAAAGAATTTTGGTGTAAATTAAGCAGTCTTAATTTGATTTGGACATTTTCAAAGTACATTGCAACAAGCAACCTTTGATAGAAACTCTCAAGTTGGGGCCGCATTCCAGGTCTTGAAGATAAAGGAATTACCACCTATTTTCAGAAGCATACGGGTTAGTCAACTTGTAAGTCGATTGAATGATATCACATTTACTCAAATTTGGTACAATTATAAGTTGGGATTGATGGAGGGTCCCAATAAGCAACTATATGAGAGAATCTTTGACTTAAATAAATCTAATATATTTATGTGGTATAAAGACCACCTATGTTTTATGAAGCTACGTTAAAGTAAATAGTTGTCAAACAAAAATAATAATAATAATTAACGAGAAATTGGAAATTGAAAGCAAACTCTTACCTGCCAAGTCTTTATTAATTTTCTACCTCCCAAGTTTCAATTAATAGTGAGTGCAAAATAAACATTATATTGTTTTAATGATCAAACTCAATTAATTATTAGATAAGATTATAAGAACAAATTAATTAACATATAATTTCTTTAGAAAAGTATATATGAATTTGATATGTATGTATATATGTAGTCTGGCTTAATTTTATTGAGAAATTTATGTGACAAATATATATTGAGCTTTTAATTATGAGTCCCTACAATGTGAAAAGAGATATTAAAGTATACGTTTCAAGACCAATACTTTCTTTTTTATTTTACATTATTTGGTAAGGAGTAAGGAAGGACCACCTATAGTGGATGAAGCGAAAATAAAGTAAATATAGCAAAAATAAATAAATAAAGAAATAGAAAATGGCAAGCAAACTCTTACCTGCCTAAGTCTGCGAAGTCTTTATTATTTATCCAATAGTGCTTCTAAAAATGTTGCTCCATCCATTCACAAACACATTAGGAAAATTATTGCTTTGAAAAAGACAGAAAAACATTACTTTAGGAAAATGATTTTCTGAATTTCTACCTCCCATGGTTACAACTAATTTTGCAAAATAAATATTGTAAATATTTGATTATATTACAAGAACAAACTATATAATTAATATATAATGAATTTGATGTATACATGCAGATAGATCTCTGCTCTTATCAAAGACCTCCTAAATATAAATTAAATATTTATGATTGCTAATTAATTAATTAATTTTTTTGTGGGTTTGCATCTCCCAGTGACACTTAATTCGTATTGCTGTAATTTGAATTACATGCATCAGTGTTGGGGGAATATGAAAGATACATCTTTTGTGCATTTAGGAACTTAAATTGGCTACTCTCACATTTTTGCTTTCTAACGAAAGTAACAACCAGAGAGACATTCAAAAACAAAACAAAAGAAAATTTAAGTTCGAAATCCAACAAATATAAGAGATATCCAAAAACCAAACAAAAGAAAAATTAAGTTACAATTCCAATAACTATTATAAGGAAATTTCTATAAATCAATGACCAAAGATCCACAAATTTATAGCTGAAAAACGATTGAAGAAGGCTGTGGTAATTGAGTAAATTAAAATAAAATAAAATAATGTCACTGAATTAAAACAAAATATATATAAAAAGGAAAAATTACATTTTAGTTTATTTTATAATTGCATAATTTTATTAGTTGGCTGTAAAATCAATTTTGATATTTGATATGCTTATTTATATATATATATGCAAAATATTGCATTTTAGTCTAATCCTATCAAAAATTAACATAAACTATGTATAAGAGGTCGCGTGCACATTTATTACGCCAAAATTATAGATCGGCGACACTAAATGCGAGACGTAAACCAAAAATTGAGTCGCCAATAATTAATTCGCGACACACAACTACTGTGTCGCTTTTATTTTAACAAAACAGCAACACAATAACGTTGCCAAAATGTTTTGTGAGTGGCGCAAAAAAGAATCAACGACACGCATTTGACAAGTATCGTCAAAAATCTACATGCCAAATCTATTTCGTGACACTCATTCGAGGAGTGTCGCCAGAAATCTACGTGGCAAATACATTTCGCAACACGCATTCTATGAGTGTCGCCAAATATCTACTCGCCAAATCTATTTTGCGACACATATTCGACATATGTCGAGAAAAAATTGCCCGTTAAAACTATTCATGACACAAAAATTTTAACATGTCGCTAATTAATTAGGCATGAAACTTAATTAATAGAACAACTTAATTTTTCAGTTTAATGCTGTCAATCTTAAAATTTATTTTTTAGTTTAAATATATNTTTCAAATGAAACCCAACAGGGTCTCCAGCATGAACCCCTGTTGGGAGGCAACCGGTAATTAATTTATAACGTCAAAAATTTTGACAAAAAAAATATTGTCATTTTGTGTATTTACGAATTTAGCCCCCATTTTTTTGTAGTTTTCCATTTATACCCTCCATTCTATTATGCCCTAAATTCAGAAATCAAAATATTTCAAAAATTTAATTTCTCCCCTGTTCTTCTCCTGCGACGACGGCATCTTCTTTCCTCTCTCCCGTTCATCTCTACCGACCACGGTGTCCTCCTTCGGATTTAGTGGGTTTTCGCTTGTATTGCTGTGGGTGGTCATGGATTTTTCTGTTTGTTAACTCTGCTTCAAGGAACAAAGGATTTTTGTGCTTTAGATTTGGTCTAGATTTCTATTTTCTCTCTTTTCCGTTGTTGATTATTTTTATTTTTGATTCAAAGTTTGAGGTTATTTTATTTTATTTTAGTTTTCTGGGTTTTGTGTATGTGTCTGTTTCTTAGCTACTTCATCTTCTTCTTTTGTTTGCTCTTGGTTTTACTTTTAGTTAATAAACTGATTTTTGTCTATTTTGATTTGGACCAGTTACAGCTCTTGGTTCTACAGGGAAAGATCCTTCAGCTGTCCATATCGATGTCCTTCACGCTGAGGTAGATAACATTTAAGTATCTTGGGCGTTGTAATTAAAATTACTAAACCCGTTTCACTCTGGTATCAAATTGCAGTTTTTGAGAATCGACATGTCTGTAGGAATCAATGGTCATATTGGTAAGCCAATGATACGTGAAGATAAATGACTTGATATATATGTGCGAAGAAGTTTGAGGGATGTCTTCAAAAAGGTCCCAACATTGTCTCTGGAAGTGAAGGTAACTTTTGTATTTGAATTCTAGAGGTTGATTGTAGTTAAAATGGTTTGAGCATCTTAAGCAGGTCTTGTTTGGCAAATTGTTGATATTATTATGCTTCATTTTTCTACTGGATTGCATGGTTATTCGGGATAATGTTTACCCAAATTTGCATGATTTTTGGTAACTTCTTATTATTATTATTATTAAGAGATATTTACATGTTATGTGATCTCAAATATTATTCACACCCATATCTCTCTGTGCGGTCATTGTAATTTTTCAACATGTAATATTAAAACTGAACATTCTCATAATTATAAGGTTAGTTGTCGTTGCATTCTGTCCTTGCCCATGGCTTAGACATTATTCTGTTTGTTGATGATTTGAGTGTATCTGTAGGATTTTCTGATTATATATGAATATGGCTGACTTGTGTATTTTTGGGAAAACTTATACCTAAGGTAAAGTTTTGTTGTTTCTTTGGAATATGATTTCTTTTAAAGCTCTTAATTTAATGTGAATATTATTAATGTGAATACTAGTGAACTTATTTTAGGACAATGTGAATGTGAATATGGTGACTTAGCAATCTTGAATCCTGCAACCCTTAGAGTTTCAGAGTGCTGCCTGGTTCAATTATATCCCAAATGCATAACTTTGTGTTAAATTTGATCTTGAAAGGTTTGACCCCTGCTGTTTGATCTTGAATTCAATTATGTTCCTCAATTTCTTGACCGGACTAAAAGATTCTCTAATGTTTAGTAAATGAAATTTCCTATATTATATTTTATTTTAATATAATTAATTGAACAATGACATATAATAATAGCTTGCTGTTACACTTTAGTGCCTTTTCCTGCTTTTAATATTAAAGCCTTACGTTAAGCTGATATTTATGTTAGGTATTACACTACAAAAAAAAAATCGATGTTTTGTGACTGAAGCAAATTCGTCACAACGTATAGTATGTGTGACGGATTTGTCACACAATCCACCAACTGTGACGGTAACTAACCCGTCACAGTGCTTTAGCAATAGCCCCGACACAAATTCTCTTCAGTCACCGTTTACTGTTCATCGTCACAAAAAATGTAGTTTAAGTGACGGCAAAAATCCATCACTTATATTCCAACCCATTGTAATTTTCCGGCGAGCCACCGCCGGCAAGGATTAAGTGACGGATCCTATTCCGTCACAATAACGACATTTCTGACAGTAGTGTGATGGATAACTGTCACTGTTACTCAATTGTGACGGCCAACTAACCGTGACAATTGTGCGGCTTAGTCACGACTTTGTGACGGATTCCCATCACAATTGCACAACTGACCCTTTATTTTGTGTCGCCAACGACACTCATCTGTGACAACTCTGTGACGAATTTCTGTCACTGATATATAATTGTCACTGTTCGCAGCCGTCACATTAACATAGTTGTTGTGACGGTTTTGTGACGGTTTCCTGTCATAGAAAACCAATTCTTTATTTTTTCCAGCTACATTTTTTCAATTAATTTTTTTTTAAGTAATTTTTTATTCGCCCATTTTAATGTTAATATGGTCTATTCTATTCAAACACATGCCATTGAATATGATCAGTAAGTAATACAATTCAAATAGAATAAATAGTCAAACAACACTGTAAAATTCATTTAACATTAAAACATTTGATATAAAGTGTTCAAAAAAATTTCACTAAGCACTTGTCCTATTACATACTTAGTGAATAATTTTCCAATACATCACACAAACAGATAAATAAATATATACAAATATTTATAGTTTAAAGCATCCCTTATAAAGAATACCAGTATGAAAAGAAATCTTGGTTTCTATGTTATCCCTTGGAGAATTTGAAGCCTATGCCATAGGGACTCCATGACTTCCCAAATGTTTAACCAACCGATTGGCACCTGGAAGTGCTTTAATGTTGCACCACCTACAATGACAATTATGAACAATCAACAGTTTTCCATAGAAGCATATATATGAGGCATATGCCTTCATCTATCAAAAATGCATCTTGCAATACAACAGAAACACTCAAGGCAAGTATTGCAGACATGATAACAATAGGATATCCAATAAGGGAAAAACATTCATACCAATCCATTCCCATAATACAAAAAGCTCCAATAGAAAGGTAAATATTCTAAAAAGTGCTTGCTTCTGGCTGTTGAACAAAAAATGGCTAGGCAGAGTGAAAATCCAAATATATGCATCTCATCCACTAAAATCAAAATTGCAAACTCCACAAAGCAGGCTCTCAATTGTTTATCAATTCTAAATAAACAATGATTTTGTTATAGTTCACTCTTCATATTATAAATTGGCATTGCCTCCATTATATTGCAAAGTTATAATATATTCAAAATTACCTAGTGAGTAAAAACGATTTCAACTACCTAAACCGAAGACCTAGTGTAAACCCATTAAGCTGCTAGTTGTAGAAAACAAGCTCACTGCTGGTTGTTCTTTCACCATCTTTTTCAGAATTTTGGTAATAAATAACTCAAAGCATTCAAATGCAAATATTGAAGGATAGAACAAGCCAAGTAAATGTAATAAGTGGAATGCAAAGACAGAGAGAGAAAGAAATGAAATAAATTAAAATATCTGTAATGGTTTAAAACATGCTAAATATTCTGAACAATATGCGAAAATAATTAAGCAGAAATGAATAGAATTAAACCAGCAAGGGGAATTAAATATATCCAATGCCCAAAAAGTAAGTGGAATCAAAGAAGCTGGCTAATACCAAACAAAATCATAGTTGGACGATTCTTATTATGAACATGATCATCTTTTTTGTCAGCAGAAAAATCATCTCCCACAACATCAACATGACTTTCTTCCTCATTTACAGCATAAACATCAATTTTCTCAATCCTATCTCCCACATCATCAGAATTATACTTAGAATCAAAATATCCCACCCTGCAAAAACTATATCTTCAAAACCAAGATAACCCATCAGCAGATTGACCCACCGGTTAATTAGCCATCAAAAACACATCCAAATCCACATAAATTCCAGCAGCAACATAAACAAAATTAAATTGCCAAATTCCAAACAACAAACATAAAAATATTCCAAGGTCATTCCCATGGAAAAATCAAAATAAAAGAACACTTGAGCAATTCCATAACTCCAAATCAAATTATACTTTCACGGGTGGTCACACACCTACTTAACAAATATTCCAAAACAAGCTCAAAATTTAACAAATCTGAATTACTCAATTATAATATGCAAATTATATATCAAAATGAAGCTTGAGAAATGTAGGAAATAATAACCAACTTATCTTGCCTAATTGCCGCCGGTGATGGCCAGAAAGTCACGGCCAAACACCAATTCTTCGCACTGCTCGCTTGAAAGAGATTTGGGAAGAAAGGATCATGGATTCGGGTTCAGGGGGTCCAAAATAGGGGGAAAGGACCAACCCCGCAACCGGAAACCGCCGGGATCCGGCGACCGGAGGAGAAATGGGTTCGCCGGTTTCTTCAAGTTTTTTAGTGACTCACGGGGTTTCACGGCCAGAACTCAGAGGGGAAAGGTAGAGGAAGACATGGGCAACCTTTCTCGGGTGGTGGGTTGACCGATTTCTCGCCGGAATCCGGCGATCGCAGACAAAAGGGCTGATCGGATTTCTCATGTTTTTCAGCAAACTGGGCTATTCTACAGGTGGTCACCGGTACGGTTGGGAAGAGGAGGCTTTCGGCTCCATGTTTTAGGTAGTTTCCGGCCCAATATCGCCGGAAAATGGCCGTTTCCGGCGAAAGAAGGAGCGGCGGGATGGTGGGCTGCGCGGGGAAACCAGCTTCGGGGCTGTCTTTCTCTAGAGATTTCTGGAACCTTTAAGAAGATGAAGGTAAGGGCAATTTGGTCATTTCACACTCTTTTAATGTCAGCCTTGCAAAATTACCAAAATGCCCCTCACACTATTTTTACCATAACTTCACGGTCTTTGCCCCGAATCAAGCATACTACCAGTCTACGGACTCGTATCGATTAGCTCTATGCAACGGTACCACCGTCAAAGACAAAGCATATCCACACAAAAAGTCAACCCTGGGCCCACTAATAGTCAAACTGGTCAAACTTTGTCAACTTTGAAAATTTGTAGTATTTTCTTAAAACGGGATGTTACAAAAACTATCCAACCCAGACCTAATTGCAACAAATAACGAATACCCATTAGCCAAGAACCCTGAAAGTTTCAGAATAACACCTGGATTCCTAAGGCTAGTGGATATCTTCTTTCCATAAATCCTATGTTTGATTGCCTAGAAAATCATTAAAAAAACAACAAACCAACTTTTATTAACCTATCAAACTTAAACCCCACAAATTATAAAGAATACCTTCGGTGCCAGATATAATATCATAATTAACAATAAATTCAAATGTGACAGATATAATATTGTCACTGAATCATTTCTAATTAAATAATTATTATTTTTCATGTAATTTGTGACAACATTTGTGATTTCCGTCATAGATAAACTCAAAAAATTCAAATTTTTTTGGCTCCAAAAATTTTATGACAATTAGTGACGGCCTATTGTGACGATGTAGAATTTGTCACATTTAATGTACTACATGTGACCATCCATATATATCCGTCACTATAGGCTCTATTTATGTGACAGTTAAGTGACCGTCACAGTGATTTCAATTACAAAAAGTCTTTTTTTCTTTTTTGGAGCAACTGTGACAGGGTAGTAACCGACACAGATACGAAAATAATTTTCATATGATTTTTGGAAGGCAATTAGTGACGACATTTGTCATTTTACGTCACTAAATGCAAACAAAAATTCAAAATTTTGTTCCCGCGCAGCTGAATTCGTGACAACCAAATATTTGTCACAATTAATGGAAAATGAATCTACAATTGTGACGGAAGTTGAAATTTCCGACACAGAAAACAGTGTTTTGTGACGGGTACATTTCCGTCACAAAAAATCAATTTTTTTGGTACTTCGAAGTAAGGCACCGCATATCCAAAAAACAGATCTGTTTAGCAACTGTGCCGGTGACCAACAATGCCAATTAAATGTTTAAAGCAACTGTGACAGGGTAGTAACTGTCACAGAAATGAAAATAATTTTTTTAATATTTTTGGAAGGCAATTAGTGACGACATTTGTCATTTTACGTCACTAAATGCAAACAAAAATTCAAAATTTTGTTCCCGCGCAGCTGAATTCATGACAACCAAATATTTGTCACAATTAATGGAAAATGAATCTACAATTGTGACGGAAGTTGAAATTTCCGACACAGAAAACAGTGTTTTGTGACGGGTACAGTTCCGTCACAAAGATTTCAGTCACAAAACATCGATTTTTTTTGTAGTGTTAGATTCTTGTTAAGCTGATAGTTATTTTTGACTTGGTGTTGTTGTTGATTAAAAATTTATTTCTGTCAAATTATCTCACATATTCTTCTTGATAGTTATTCGACAAATCTTGACAGTTATTCAATGGGAAAAAAAATTGTTTTCTTTCTACGTCCAAGGAGAGTCATTGTAGTTTTTTAAGTCTTTAAGTCTATAGCTTTTCTTCACGTATTACACTTTATATAAAAAAAAATATTGATATGTTCTTATTCAGGTTTTGATTGAAGCTAATTGTGCTTCAAGGGAAAAGGCGCAGTTTTGATGTATATATTTAATGAAGTTGTGAAAAGTTGGGAGGTATAGAATTTTCTTGCTTTTGTGTTTTTGTGTGTGTTTTCCCATCTTTTTTTTTTCCTTATCAGCTTTTATTGCTCTTCTATCTCCATGATGATGGTTGGTTGTTTGGCTTTTTCTCTTTTTGTTGGTCTACATGTGATACCATTGAAGCTATATTGTGATAGATTAATATTTTGTATAGTTCAATCTGTGGTTTATTTTTGTTCATTTTAATGCAGGCAAGCAAAGAATGATGCGAGCTTTGCCAAGATTTTTCACTACAATATTTTTGTATAACATGATGAAAGTAGTGACGGGAAAGATCCGATTTAATATATATTTGTTGTAATTTGTTTTCAAAATAGAAGAATAGGCCATTTCTATTTATGTTGATTTTGATATTTTGTTAGTTGTTACTAGATCTTCCAAAGTACTATGTGAGTCTACATGATTTTCCAAAATTATGGGAACTAAATTAAATTGGTCTAAGATTGGAATCAGGGAATTGGTATTTTGAAAATTCTTAAATTGATTTTTTTTTTAAAATTTATTTATTGTTTTGAATTTGTTAATAATCTCATTTATATTGTTTACAATGATGGTAAAGAGAAACTTGATTTTTACTGGCTTGATAACACTAAGCTAGTTTTTCTCCACAAAAATTTTTCAATTAGTAGATTGTACTGTAGTCCTTGCAGAACATCCAAGTAGCAATGTCCATGTTTTTCCATATGTAAAATTTTAGGTTAAGATAACTCTAATGATTAATTAATATTAATTCAGCCCTTTTGGTCTGCTATGAAAAGATTTTTGGTAATCTAGTAATACGGCAGTTCTAAGACACAAACATATAGGATTTACATTTATGGATTCCAGGCTTGTCTTTTGAGAAATCAAAAATGCAAAATAAAAAGTGGTCATTTGCATTTACACCAATGCGTATAACTCAACAATCTCAATAAGTTGTATGAGAATCAATGTTGTATTCAATAGCATATAGTGCCTACATTCTAATAAACAAATGTAGTTCCAGTTTAAAATTTTTATGAATAATAATATTCATGAAAAATTTTAGACTATAATAACTCTATATTATCCATTTTCTTTGTATTTTGCAAACTCACTTATGCAAATGTGATAAAAATCAATTCCATGATATATAAAACATAAATAAATTGATTTCAAAAATTGACAATTTAAAATTTGTACTGCTACACCTACACATACTAAAATTTGATGATGAAATTTATTTAGTAAATAACAGATATTAAAAATATAGATTTATAATTTTTTTTTGCACCCAAAATTTTCTTCCCATGGGGGGCAGAAGCCCCCAGGCAGTAAGCCAGGCGCCATGGCAGCCATGGCGCCTGGTTAGATATATCCAATAATGAAAATATCGGTATCGACGGAAATATCGAAGGTTCAAAATACGAAAATTCAATGGAAATATCAACAAAATATCGATATCGATAAAAAAAACGAAATAAATGACGGAAATTTATAGAAAAATATGGAATTTTTTTATGAAACTTCAGAATATGCTTATTTATTAGATAATTTATCAATTTAACTATAAAAATTAAAAAAATATTGAGTGGAAATCATATTTATCATAATTAAGAGGTTTAAAATACTCGCTGATAAGAACAAAAATGTTATTAATTAAGTAATGAATTATTCATTAATCAGAATAATAATACAAGTACATGATTACTTAAATATAAGTCAATACCACATAGAATTTATTGGTGGTTGAAAATTTTCATTCTCTTCCTCATCCTCATTTCTAGTTGTATATTGAGAGAAATATTGATCAAAATGCACGTCTCCTTGATAATTTTGCATGTAATTGTTAACATGCTGATGGGATACAATTTATATATATTTTATATACCTTAATACTTGATATGAGCATATTTTATTCACTTAAAATGGATTAATTTATATTTTTCTATGTTTTAGGTGGATTTGAGCTTAAAGTGATGAAAAATGAAGAAACAGTGGCAAAATCGTAATTAAACAGAAAAACTGAAAAACAGTGGCAAAACCGTAATTAACTGGACGTTGGCAGCAAGGCAGTGCAGCCCAGGTGCAGTGCCCAGGCGCCTGGATGGGCGCGAAGTTGGTCCGTTTAGGCACGTTTTTGTGTGTTTTGTAGCCCTAGGTTTTTAGTTTAAATAGGTTTAAGTTATCTTGCCATAGGATAGCCGTTTTTAGAGCAAAAACAACAAAAAGAAAAAGTTTTCTAACAATTATGAGTAGCTAAATCTCTCTCTTGGGAAAGAGTATTGTTCATTGCTAAAGTATAAGGTGTGAGACATTGTTTATAAGTTTTAATTCAATTATAATTATTCAATTTGTGTTCTTCCAATTTATTTGTTTATTATTCAATTCTCTTTGATTATAATTTGGATCCGTTATAATTATTTGTGGATTGGGTATTTGCTAATTAGGAATTCAATCGTATTGAATGTTCTATGTTTAGTAGCACTTTGATTTTAATAATTGCATGCTAAGCTTTTGTTAATTTCTTAGGAGAATGCATAATAGATTAAAGTTTTACAACGTTTGTAGGNTTTTTTTTTTTTAAATATACTTATATATAGTTCAATACTATTTGAAGGAACGCATGATGTATAAATTACTAATGGTAATGGAAATTTTCCATCTTATATCCATGATGGAAACGGTGGTCACACCCCAGATTCCATATGCCACTATTGTTTGCTTTCTGGTAGCAAAGGTGGCAATGCATGCAGTTGAAACTTTTCTTCAGCTTTTTTTTTTCTTTTTCTTTTTCCCTTATTTTTTTTTTAATGAAAACTTTTCTTCGGCTTTAGTATCTCTTGTGGACTGTATTAAGGGTGTGTGGCTCTTACTTTTGTATGAGTGAGGAAAACGATGTCTATTTGGTAAAGCTAAATAAACCTGTCTTGATTGATAATCTGAAAAGGGCAATACACGTTTCTTTAGCTTGTAAGAAAAAGAAGTCAAAAGATTGGTTATAAAAAAGACGGAAGAAAACAAATGACCATTTGTTTTCTTCCCAGAAAAAGAACAGAAGATATGCAATATACATCATTCTATATTATCGCATGCATCATTACCAAAAAATAAAAATTACCGCATGACAATTATTACAACTTTTAAAACAAAGGAATATGTGTCCCCGATAGCCTTATATCAAATCAATATTTTCTTTTGTAGAATCCAGAATTTGAATCCTTTAAGTTCAATATCAAACCCAACACGCCATTACTCATATCAAAAGTTTCATGCAGTGAAATAGAAAAATAATTTGAAAACTAAAATTGGCAGGTTTTGCACCATGGACTTGCAATTCTGATAAGATATATATCAAACCCAACATGGCACCAATAATCTCAAAAGCTAAACTTTATAATAGAGATAGTAATTTTTCATGCCATCTCTGATTCCTACAGAGAACCACTTTATATTACAAAACTGTATATTAAAATTCCCTGCCTAATGGGCAGGGAATTTTGCTCAAATGGGAAATTGAAGCAGCGACGAGGCAAAAAAAATTTTCTCTGGGGTGAGGTCAGGGAGGGAATTGAGAATATAGTCTTCACTCCGTTTATATTATATATAATAAAAAATATTTTTATAATTAATTTTTATATATTTAATTAGGGGTGGGCATGATTCGGTTCGGCCTGTTTTTTGGCCAGATTTTACATCGAACCGAGCAGTTCGATGGAAAGTGAGTGGAAAACCGAACCAAACCGAAACACCCTTCGTAATCGAGCAAAAAAGGAACCGAAAAAGTCGGTCGGCTACTGTTTTACTCGTTCGGTTTTGATAAACCATCAGCTACTGCCACGTCACTTGCTACCGATAATGATAAACTCAAAGAAGAGATATGATCAATCTAGAACTCTTCCTTCTCAGCCTATATCGTGAACTTCAAAGAAGTCTCATCCAATTGATGTACTTGCTGCAATCACAGTTCTGTTTCATTATTATCACTTGTTTAATATATACATATATGTTTGTAAAAAAGGCTCTATAAGAAGCCGAGAGAAAGGATTGTGAAAATACAGTCAAAATACTTTTGTTTAATAAAGTGTTTCAAGTTTTTATTGTTTTTTGAAATTTCATCATGGTATAAGAGCAGGAAAAAATGTTGAAGCTTAACTTAAATGTGGCTTCTAAAGTTGAACCAAAATTGAGTATACAGTCTTTTCATCAATGTTCTAGTCTTATCTCTCTTAAGTTTGATTCATCTAATTATTTGTTATGGAGATTGTAGATATTAACGTTGATTCGAAGCCTTGGAATTCTTCACCATATTACTGATGAGGAACATCCGTTACAACACCTTGTGGATGAAAGCAAATCAACATTGATGAATCCAAACTATGCTCAATGGGTTAGTAATGATGGACTGTTTACTACCTGGCTGTTAAGAACAATGACGATGGGTGTTCTTTGCTATACTTTTGGTCTGGATATAGTTTTTCGTATATGGGAAGCCATAGAAAGTCACTTGTTGCCGGTTACCAAGGAGAAGGAAATCTTTTTGACCGATCAATTGATGGGATGAAAAAAAGGAAATATTTCTATGGATGAGTATATTAAAAGTTTTAATTCTGTTTGTGATAATTTGTCTGATATAGGAAAGCCTGTTAATAATCTAGACAAATGTTTTCATCTTTCTCGCGGTTTAGGTCCAAATTATCAAGATTTTATATTAGCCATGTTATCTAAAGCTCCTTATCCTACATATACTCAATTTGTGCTTTCTTTAAAAAGTCATGAGCAAGTCTTGCAGAATTTTCAAACTGAAGAAACCCCACGGACAGATCACAATCAAGCTTTTGTTGGACAAAAGAGTCGAGGTGACTATGGAAACTGTGTATCTAATAGTGGAAGACGTGGGAGACATTTTAACTCTCGTGGAAGAGGTTTCTTTCCTTCTCGATCTGGCTCTCCTACCACTTGGAACCGCAACAATGGTCTCTTTCACAATTCCTCTTCTCAACATGGAAATTCATCCTCTCAACAAAAGCAACCTGCAAGAGAAGTCACGGTTTGTCAAATTTGCAAAAGGCCATATCATACCGCTGAAAAATGTTGGAATAGGTATGATTATATTGAAGACAATGGAGAGACCCAAGAGGCAAACACAGCATATAAGGAAGAAGACCTACCTTTTTTGCCGATTCTGGTGCCATTGCTCATATGACAAATACTGCAGGTAATCTTACTGTTTCTACACCCTATATTGGCAATGATGTTATATATGTGGGCAATGGACAGCCACTTCCCATCTCTCATATTGGACATGCTTCTATTAAATCCGGGCAACAAGATCTATCTTTGAAAAATGTTTTGGTAGTTCCAAATCTGAAAAAGAATCTGCTTTCTATAAGCCAATTAACTTCTGATAACTTATGTTTTGTGGAATTCACTTCTTCTGGATTTTTTATCAAGGATCAGAACAACAGGATACTAGCCAAAGGAGGATTGTATGCCTTGGATGAAGGGAATGATGAAGCTTTATCTGCAATAACAAAGGGTGCAGCAACCTCAAATTTATGGCATCTACGAATGGGACATCCCAATTTAAATTTTTTAAAGACATTAAATAAAGATGAATTAATTCATATTTCTTGTTGGGTTAAGGATTTTTCTATTTGCACTAGTTGTCAATTTGGAAAACAATGCAAAGTTGCTTTTGATAGTTCAAATAATATTTCTACATTTCCTATGCAAAAGGTGCATTGTGATTTATGGGGACCAGCCCCAGTTATCTCAAATCAAGGTTATCAATATTATGTTATTTTTATTGATGATTTTATTCGATTTAGTTGGTTGTATCCATTAAAGAAAAAGTCAGATTTCTATGATGTTTTTATTAAATTCCAAACTCTAGTGGAAAACCAATTTGACAGGAAAATTAAGATTTTTCAAAGTGATGGAAGTGGAAAATTTATTTCAAATAAATTTCTAACTCACTTGGAAACATATGGTATTCAACATCAAATTTCATGTCCAGGTAACTGACAACAAAATGGTGTTGCGGAATGTAAACATGAACATATTGTCGAAACAGGCTTTACCATGATGTTTCATGCAAATTTTCCTTCTCAGTATTGGGTGGATATATTTTTAACTGATGTTTACTTGATTAATCACCTTCCTTCATCAGTTTTAAATATGACTATTCCGTATCAGAAATTATATGGACAAAATCCAGATTATAATGGAATTAAAGTTCTAGGATGCAGGTGCTTTCCTTATCTCAGGAAACAAGGACATCACAAGTTTCTCAAACGGACTTATCCTTGTGTTTTCATTGGTTATAGTCCCTGTCACGAAGGATATCATTGCTTGGATCCTGAAACAAACAAGGTTTTTATCTCTAGACATGTTGTTTTTGATGAACATTTCTTACCTTTTAAAGCAAAATCTACAACTGCAACCACATATATGCTTCCGCTAACCACTTATGCAGGGATTGACGAATGGTACTCACACATAAAATCACAACCCGTCACTTAACCATGTGCTGGCCATTCAACCACAATATTAAAATCCCTAACCACAACTGAATCCGTAGCTCTTACTCCACTTCCACGTGTTTTTCCCACCTTAGACAATGAGCCTGTAGCTTCAATTTTTCCTAAGGCAACTCAAATCTCTCATCCCACCGAAATACCTCATGCCACACCTATTTCTGCCACATATTCTCATACCCCAACTGACACAAATCCACCACAAACCGATACACTTTCCATTTAGCCTCATACCAATCCAGCCACTATTTCCCCACCAACCGACACACCTACTACACCTACTGAAATGGCTACCCCAACTCCTCCTCCCCATATTCCTCCAACTGATAGTTCCTCATTTCCTCCCAATTTATCTCCTCCCCTATTTATTGATTTACCACCACTACCAAATAATACACACACACACCCAATGTTAACAAGAGCCCTGTTACGTCAAAACCCCCTTCGTGTCCATGAATTGCATCCATCTAACACTGCTAACTTAAGTGTCTGCTCCCCACCAGCACCCATTCCTATCCCAGAAATAGTAAAAACAGTCTTCAAAAGTACCGAATTGACCAATGCAATGCTTGATGAAATATCAGCTTTACACAAAAACAAAACTTGGGTTTTGGTTCCTCGTCCACACAACACCAATGTGGTTAGCTCCAAATGGGTATTCCGTGTTAATTTCAAAGAAAATGGTTCTATTGATCGTTACAAAGCTCGCTTAGTGGCAAAAGGATTTACGCAAGTTGAAGGGTTGGATTATGAGGAAACTTTAAGTCCTGTTGTTAAACCCACGTCAATCATATTAATTATTTCTATTTCTCTCTCTTCTGGATGGGATCTCCGTCAACTTGATGTCAAAAATGCATTTTTACATGGACTTCTAAAGGAGACAGTATATATGGAACAACCGCCGGGTTTCTCAAGGTTCACTTATCCTTACCATGCCTGCCTCCTCAAAAAATCTTTATATGGTCTCAAGCAGGCCCCTTGTGCCTGGTTTGACAGATTGCCTCAAAGTCTCATTCACTTTGGTTTTAAATGCAGTGTTGTTGATCCTTCATTATTTGTTAACAGAACTACCTCTCATATTTTGATATTACTCATATATGTCGATGATGTTCTCCTCACAGGTTCTAGTTCGACCTTGATGTCCTAGCTCATACAAAGGCTCAACAAAGAATTTTCCCTCAAAGATCTTGGTTGGATATCTTATTTTTTGGGCATCGAACTCAAATACTTTCTTGGTGGTCTCTTTCTCTCTCAAGCAAAATATACTAAGGATCTACTTACTCGAGCGAATCTTCTTGCTTCAACCCCAATGGCCACCCCCATCTCAAAGAAGAGTTATGATCAATCTAGAACTCTTCCTTCTCAGCCTATATTGTGAACTTCAAAGAAGTCTCATCCGATTGATGTACTTACTGCAATCACAATTCTGTTTCATTAGTATCACTTGTTTAATATATACATATATTTTGTAAAAAAGGCTCTATAAGAAGCTGAGAGAAAGGATTGTCAAAATACAATCAAAATACGTTTGTTTAATAAATTGTTTCAAGTTTTTATTGTTTTTTGAAATTTCATCAAGTTTCGCCTCAGTTGCAGATGCTTATCACAAATACTCCACCACCACCAAGTCCAACCTTAGCCACCGAAAGATCCATGAAATCAACCCAAAGAAGAAAATAAAATCAGTAAACAATACCAAAAAAAAAAAAAATAACTCATTTTCCTCCATTTTGGTACCTAATCTAGTCTTTGTTATGGATTATGAGGAGATTTTAGGAAAAAAAGATAGATCGAGAGAGAAAGAGGCAGTGGTTGAAAATGGAGAGTGAAGAGTGAGAGAAAGTAATAAAAAGCAAGGGTTTTACTTTTTGAAATATAAGGGTATTTTGGGAAAATAATTGAAATATGAGGGTATTTTGGGAGAATAATTGAAATATGAGGGTATTTTGGGAAAATACAATTGGAAATATGTAAGCCAGTTCAGTTCTGTTCGGTTTAAAATTTAGCCAAACCATACACCGAACCGGACCGACCATTTGTATATAACAAGACCGGACTGAATTCGGTCAGTTCGGCTGGTTTTTTCCCACTACTATATTTAATTATAAAATTGCTGTTTTGTTTTTAATATTTTTTGTTTTGTTTGTTACATAAATAACAACATTTCAAATTTTTTTAAAAAATTTAATATTTTTAACATATTTTATAAATTAAAACTTGATGGAAATTAATTAATTAATTTTTTTGTTCCTCGATACTTGATTTTTTGTATGTTCTAGTTACTGAAAATCTTGTATTATTTATGTGTTTTAGATGATCTAGCTTGTAAAGGAACAAAATGGAAAGAATAGGCTGGATTGATTCAAATTTGATAAGCTGGTATATTCAACTCAGGTTAGAAGGCGAATGACAAGCTCAATGTCAAGCGCCTATTTTGATGCGGTTCTCAATTCGTAAATGCACAATTTTACCTATTGTTAGGAAGATATACAGCATTCAAAGAGCAATTTTGGATTGCAATTTGGGTGTCTTCCTTAACTATGAGTTGCTAAACTTTTCCTCTCGGGTAGGAGTTTTCTATTACTAGTTGAGCATGTGTTGGACTTGATTATTTCGTTATCAATTCAATTTGATCATTCTGTTTATGTTGTTCCATGTTTTTGGTTTATTATTCAATTGCATGTAATTATAAAATGATCCATTATTTTTTTATGGGAATTGATTAACTGTTAATTACATATGAATCATTTTTTTTGTTGATTTGATTTTGTATCCACTATTTTGTGTTATCACTTGGCATTTTTTTTGTCAAGTTAAAGGTTTAAAATGCATTTATGGTTGTATTTTGTTTTGATGTGTAACAAAATGAAAAGCTGGTGATTTTGGAATATTTCAAGCCATTTGAAGTTGTTGGGAGTGCATAAAGAGCTTAGAAGGTTGATAAATATACCAAAAAGGATCAAGGCAGAAGACTAGCACCTAGGCACTGCAAAAGGGTACAAATGGCCAATTTCGGTGCCAAGAATAGTGAATAATGCTAAGGCTTTTCCCTTTTCACTTAAGGATGCAAAAGAGGATTGGTTTAACCACTTTCCTTTAGGGTCCATTGATTCATGGAATAATAGGAAGCAATTATTTTTAGAGAAATATTTTTCCGCCTCGAGAATTGCTAATAACATAAAGGAAATATGTGCCATCAGAGATCATGATGGATAATCACTATGTGAGTAGTAGGAGCAATTTAAGAAACAGTGTGCCAGCTACCCTTATCATCAAATAAGCAAGCCTTCCTCATTCAATATTTTTATGAAGGACTATCGCCAATGGGGAAGAGTATGGTGGATGCTATTAGTGGAGGTGACTTGGTTGACAAAATTGTAGATGAAGCCAGATGTCTAATATCCATTATGAGCGCCAATTCATAGCAGTTAAAGACAAGGACAAATCATCCAACGAAAAATGTAAGCAAGGTAAATACTTTTAATCTTGAACTTCAAATTTTTGATGTAACATAGTAATTATGACAACTGACTGTAGGTAATGGTCAACATATCAAAGTATGTGGTATTTGTTTGGTTGCGGGACATTCTACTAATATGTGCCCGACATAGCAAAAAGAAAGACAGTCAAGCAGGCTAATACAATTAGTGTTTCCTAGGACAACACCCCAATGCCAATATGATCCATTTTCATACACTTACAATCCAGGGTGGAAAAATCATCCACACTTGCATTATGGGAGCAAAGCTGGACATAACTCTTATCAGGAGCCTTCTCAAGCAATACCACAACTGACATAACCTCCAAAATTAGGTATGTCTTTAGCAGACAATGTAAAAGCTCTTACATCTAACATGCAACAATTTTTAACAATAACTTAAACATACATCACTTCTGGGGCTTTCCAAAATATTCCATGGATGATTAGATGTACATGTACATTTAAGAATTTCCGCTTTTAAATTAGTTGATTATTCACTCTTCATCACACTCTAAGCTTGCTATATAAATCATCAACTATTAACAAATTGTCCAACTGTTAAATGTTAAATATATATATATATGTATGTATATAAGTCTAGCATAATTTCGCTCCAGGCAGTAATGCAAATACATGCTTCTAGAATAATAGTTAACATAATGATCAATTTTCATTTGTGATATAATGCATATGGATCTTCTGAATCCAATAATTATTTTAACACATATTTGTTTTTAAGACTTTAATATAATAATAAAATAAAACAATATAACATATCACATTGTATAAAACAAAAACATAATTATAAAAGTAAGCAATAATATTAAATCAATGAAGATATTATTGTTGTCTCATTTCGAAATTCATGATCATTTTTAAAAATTTCTGTTTTCAATAGTTTGATCTTTAGGATCAATTGTTTGCGTATATTAATCATTATATGTCCATTTGATCATGTAGACAAATTTATCATTTTTATTTCCTTTCTTCTTGCCTTAAACTTTACACATGAAAACAACACTAGAACAAAAATGCAAATAGCATATGCTAATAGCAAATTCTATTCTTGCATCGCTAAAAGTTAAGGACGATGCAAATGCTTGAGTCACTGAAGCCCTTATCTCTTAATGTAGAAACAATGTGCAACACTAAAATGGTATTGCCTATTTAAAAAATCCACGACTCAACGATAGTGTCTTCTATATTTCACAATCAGCGATGCTATTGTAATGTCGCATATTTGGAACAATAGACGACACTACAATCGTTGTCCAAAGTCAAAAATTAATTAAAAGAAATTTTAAAATATTCAAATAGACGACATATAAATACAAATTAATTTAAAATTTATTTTTTGTTTTTGTTCATACAACAATACATATTTTTTGTAATGTTGATGTTATTGTAATGTTATGTCTATGCTATTAATTGTAATGTAATGTTGATGCTATTGTACTATAATGTCTATGCTATTAAATTAATTACAAATCAATTTAATATTCAAATAGGCGATGCTATTGTAATGTCGCATATTTTTTGTTCATACAACAGTAAAATTTATATACTTGCTTACTCCTTCAAACACATCAAAACATAAAAAAATAGAACATAAAAACAATACATAAAGAAACTTGCATGCTTGGATGATTGCTCCGGTTGGTGATGATGGAATGGTCTACTCCTATGTTGTTTCCGACAATGGAACAGGTTTCTCTACTTAAACCAACTTCAGATTTTAATGGAGAAAACTTACACATAGAAATACACATATGGTTTGTTTAGGAAAATGGAAATAAAATGAAGAGGAAATTTACATGTTTGGAGGACTCCTTCAAATGGATGGTGATGGAAGATGAAAAGGAGTTACGACGATGGAAGATAAAGATGAAATACACAGAAGTACACAAATGACTGTTAGAGATTTACGGCTCTTGTTTAGGAAAATAACAAGAAAATGAAGAAACTTACATGCTTAAATGACTACTTCCAACTCACAGTCATGGAAGATGAAGATGAAGCGGTAGCACCAGTTTAAATAAAGGGTTTTGAATTCCAAAAGCAAGAAGAAGATGAAAAAAATAAAAAATTTCCCGTATTATTTCAACAATAGGTGACACAGAGAATATTTCTAGCGTACATCAAAATGTTAATTTAAATTTTTTTAACCCAAAAAAGTAAATTGGTAGGTGTGTGTGTTGTAAAATTATTTCAAATAATTTTTAATTTTTCCAAAATTAATTTATTTTTTAAATTGATTTCTTAAGCTAATTTAAATTATTTATTTAGTAAAATAATTTAAATTATTAATTTAGTAAGCTAAATTAACTTAAAATGTTTAAAAATAATTATTTTGACAAATTTTAACTAAAGTAAAAAAAAAAAAGAAATGACAACTAGCAATGCACTATGTCTCTAAAAGATACCTTCTAGCAACACGCTGCATCCCTAATGTCTAATCTATTTTTTTTAATTATATTGAAATTAATTTATTAAGTAAATTTAAGTTATAAATATCAAATGTTAACTTGGCAATCTAATTTAAATTACTAATTTCAAATAGTAATAATCTGAGATGAAAATGATGATTGAAATTGATAGGTACGGTGTGGTAAATTATTTGAAATAATTTTTAACTTTTTTCTAAAATTAATTTATTTTTAAGATATTTTAAATTATTAATTTTCTACACTAAATTAAATTATTAATTTAGTTAGCTAAATTATTTAAAAAAATTTAAAAATAATTATTTCGACTAATTTTGATTAAAGTAAAAAAATAAAGAAATGAAATTTCTTTTTAGCAATGCATTGCATCACTAAAAGTCTAATATAGTTTGTTTAATTTTTTTTTGGAAATTAATTGATTAAGTTAATTAAATTTATAAATATAAAATGTTAATTTAATAATCTAATTTAAATTAATAATTTAAGATAATAACAAGATGCGATGAAAATGGTGATTAAAATTGGTAGGTGTATCTAACAAAATTATTTGAAATAATTTTCAATTTTTTAATCTAAAATTAATTTACTTTTGAAAGTTAATTTCATAAAATAATTTAAATTATTATATTTCAAACTGAATTAAATTATTAGTTTAGTTAGCTAAATTTATTTAAAAAGTTAAAATAATTAGTAGTTTAACAAATTTTAATTAAAGTAAGAAAAAATAAAGAAATTACAATTAGCAGTGCGCAGCATAACTAAAAGTCTAATATAATTTTTTTAAATTAATTTATTAAGTTAATATAACAAAGGCTCCACGAATTATTTCAATGTCACTTCCACCTCCGAGATGTGGAAAGTGAATATGGATGGTGTTGCTTTGGCATCTCCTAGTTTGGTGAGGGGTAGGAGTGTAAATTTAGACTGCCAAGCCCGTCCCAAGCCCAACACTTTGGGTTCGGGCTGGAGAGAGAATTCGAGCTAGGCAGGCTGAGTTGAGTAAATATTTCAAATTTTAAAGCTTAGTATCCAACCGTATGGGTATCAAGCCGGGCTTCAGGCTTGAATACCGGGCTTGACCTTTGGGTCTAAGGTTTAAGCCCAGTGTTTAATTTAAAAGATATTATATATATAAAAAATTATACTATGATATTTTTATGAAGTCAAAATACATCATAAATTTAAATTCTAATAAAAAATTATAAGTTTCATATTTCAAATATAATAAATTTAATCTTGCTATACATATCAAACATATAAACTATTCACTTGCAAAGTAATTTTTAGGATTCAAAACTTTGCTTGTTATGCATATCTATATATACATAATATAGATAATTAGTTATTAGTTTTTATCATTTTTTTGTTAATTTGATTCGGTTTATAATTTGGACTAATGATTATTTAGACATGTAAAATAAATTTCAATAAATTATACAGGGCTTGGATTCGGCCTAGCCCAAATAGGCAAGCTTTGAGCAGGCACAATGGGTAGCCTAATGGGTAGAGTGTCGGGCCAGGTCTATACTAAAAATAAAAAAGCCTGAGCCTAGCCTAAGATAAAATTGGACAATTTCGAGCTCGGGTTGAATCTGCGTTGGAATTTTTTTGGGCGAGTTTGATCAAGTTTTGGGTTTTCGGGCTTTTTTTACATGCCTAGTGGGAAGTGATGGTATTTTTTGTAGTAGTAGGGGTTTTGTAAGAGTACCTTTTGCTATTTTCATTTGAGAGGCTTTTTCTTATGAGGCGGAACTTGCTACTACTTTTCATGCTATTGACATTGCTCACCAGTTTTCTTGGTTGCATCTTTGGCTTGAAAGTGATTAAACTTATGTTGTGCAGCTATTTAAATGTAAGGGGTCCATGGTTCCTTGGAAGTTTTAGGCTTGATTTTTTAATTGTCTACAAGGTCTATTTCTTTTCGCATCACGCATAATTTTGGGAAGGTAGCAAGTGTAATATCCCGTTTTGAGAAAAATAGTAAAATTTTTAAGTTTGACCAGTTTGACCTTAAGTGGGATAGGGTTGACTTTTTGTGTGGTTGTGTTTCGGCTTTGACTTTGGTACAGTTGCGTAGAGCTAGTCGATACGAGTCCGTAGACTAGTAGTACGCTTGATTTAGAGTTAAGACCGGGAAGTTATGGTCGTTTTAGTGTGAGGGGCTTTTTTGTAATTTGGCAAGGACTGATATTTAGGAGTGAGAAATGACCATTTTACCCCTGTCTTCATCTTTAAATTTTGGCCAGAATCTGGAATTTTCCAGCCAACTTGAGACGCCTCCCAACCTTCACCGCGCGACCTTCCCACGCCGGCAGCCACCACACCGTGGCCGGAGCTGGCCGACAACCACCCTTAGATCGAAGCTGGCAACCTCCTCTTCCTCCCCATACCGGTGGTTCGCCGTGAAACCACCTAGATTGCCAGAAATTGCAGCGAAACTGCGAGATCGTGCAAACCCGTGCACAGTCGCGACACCACCTTTGGCCGGCCAGATCTCATTATTCCGGTGGAGTTAGGGAGCGTGCTTGGTACCGTTGGAAAGCTGTTGCGACGATCTACATTTTGGTACCAATATTGACCCCAGATACTGCCGTATCACATCAGAAAATGGCCACGAAGTCTCAGAAAAACCACCCGCGACAGCCACCTTTCCACCCCGATCTACTCCGATCGCCCGCGAGTGGCACGACACAGCCACCACCACGAGCTTCAGACCACGCCAGCGACTTGATCTGCACTTTCCCGAGCTCTGACGATCGCCCAACACGCTACACGCGCCGCCCCAACCCGCAGCGAGCCGTGCTCACGCGCCGACGCCGTTTTGCCCCACCGCTCGTCCAGGAAGCTTCCCCTCGTGCCGGTGAAGCTAACCCAGGTTGTTCCTCCCCTTTTCTCCCCCGTTAACCACCTGAATGAACTCAATCTTTGGCCGGATCTTCCTCCCCTCCAACGGAGCCATCGACGACAAGTGGGTGCTCACCACCCGACCCGGCTCGTTCCTTGAGTTGTGGGCAAGCCTACCGTACCTTCGATTTGGTCCAATTTTGGTCGGATTCAAAAACGCCCAATTCCGGTTGAGGTTTGATCTTCGGGACCGATTCCGACCATTGGATAGGGCGAATCCTGAAATTGAAGGTAGATTCTCGTTCCTTGTATCTTCAATTTCGTTTCGGTATAAACTTTGTTGAAATCGGACTTGAAACGGAAAAATCCATGTATTTTGGAGATTTTTGCCAATTTGGGACTTTTTATAATATATAAAAATATTGAGGTATTTTTGTAATTACTGAAAATGTTGGGCAATCTTAGTAATTAGTGTTTAATCTTGTAATTGGAGACTTAGAGGACTCCTCTGAGCCTTTGGTTAGTTTTTCGATAATTAAAATAATTTTTGGTAAATTATTTTTTAGGTGTTCGTACACGATCGAAGGCTGGACCGGAGATCCAGCAGGAGCACGCGTCAGATCAGTGAGTGTATTTATTTTCTAAACATTTTGGGATTATATATTATTATGATTTAATTGCATATAATTTGTTTTGATTGGATTTTCTTGTGCATTTTAAATTATGCTTATTATTATATGCTGATTTAAATGGTTGATGATTTAAAACTATATATGCATATGTGATTTTAATGGGATTTATGAGATTGGTGTTTTAAATGGTATTTGGTGATTTATGGAATTTTGGATATTTGGCAAGTTTGTAAAAATGGTAATTTCAAAGAAAATTGTGGCTTTTGTGAAATTTAAGAAATTTTTGGGGCAAATTTTTGATATTCGAAATATTTTTGATTGTTTTTCATACATTTTGTTAAATAGAAGATTTTTGGAAAGTTGTTTAAAAATAAAAGGATTTGCAAAATGGTTTAAAAATTAAAGGATTTGAAAAATTGATGATATCATGGATGATTTTAGAAATGATTTTGAGGAGTACCACACGGTATTGTATGATGATTGAGATGTATGAATTATTATTGCGCGCTATATTATTATTATGCCATCCTCTGCTGCAGACACGTGTCGAGAGAGATGATGAGGATCCTACCATGACAGATTTGGGATGCCGGTTCGTTGTGATGAGTATACCCCCTCCCCCCCCCCCTCGCCTATGACGCCATCAAGACGCTGAGGGTCACACGGCAATGATACTGTGATGTGGTACTGGGTTAATTTTTATGATTTGGATTTATACGATTTGGATTTATATGGATTGGATTTATATGATTTTTGATTGATATGATTTTTGATTCATGGTTGCAGTTATGATTTTGTATTCATGGATTTTGCCTTATGGTTTTAGATTGTGGATTTTGAATTTATGGGTTGGAGCCCATGGTATTTGGTTTTAGATCGGTTTTGGATTTAGCAAATGTTTCTACTTGCCATTTTATACAAACATGATTTACAAATAAATTTAATGTTTCTTGTTGAGATTATATTTATGGTTTTAGTGATTGATTCACGATTTCAATGATCGTTTTAAATTACGTTTTTGCCCCATAAACCGTTTTATAATGATTTAATGATTTTGGGGATTAAACTAAGGGTTTTGCGAAATGATTTTCAAAACGGGGAACTTTTCAACTGAGTGAGGTGAGGTTTGAATGAAATAATTTTAACTACTGAGCTTATATTTTGTAGTTACCTAGGAGCACTCACAGAGATTTTATTTCTCACGTTTTGTGTTTTTAACTTCGTTCCCTAGGTTCTAGCTGCATGTCCTCGTGAGCTACCATCGGCATCGCATCTATATATCACATCCGCTTATTGCTTCCGCTACTGCTCCTTCTTATGTATTAGACCCTGTTCCTTTTATTCTGTTTATTGTTGGATTTGTATCATTTATATTTGTTTATCTCACTTAGTGACTCTGACATTCCCACCTACTTTCTAAGCTGTTTAAATATTTATTTAAGTATGGCTAGTTGATTTTGTTGCGATGCATATCTACTTTTCATCCTATTTATTGTTTTATTGTTTATTAAACCCTTTTTCGGAGGAGAATTCTGTCGGCTGCCCCGAAGGGTTCTGATGGAATCTTCCTCAGGCGGGGCCTCTCTGGTTAATCTGGAGGGATTTCCAGGGCGAGTCCTGTCAGCAAGTATCAATGTCCAAGAAAGCAGTTTTAGAGGCTTCTAACTTTTGGAGTTTGGATTTGCCTGATTTTTGTTTCTCGGCTCATCGAGATGATTTTATGGGAGTTAGCAATTATCGGTTTTGTTAATATCAAATGGGGTTTGATTTATGGATTTTGTTTTTTTAGGATGTTGGTACTCTTTTTCCTTTCTGCATCCCATGTGGGCTTTTCTACATTTAGGTTTTAATGAGGCCAATTTGTTTAATTTATTTATTTCCAACATTTATTATGTATTACATGTTTCTTATTAATTTATACGGCTTGGATTGATTTAGATTTAGGGTGGCAGTATAGCTGGGATGTCTCTGTCTGTTTTCCTTTCTGAAGTCATTTTGCTGGTTATTAAGTTAATTTAGGTTATAATTATCTAATGTTAATTTCATAATCTAATTTAAAATAATAATAATATAAGATAAAAATTATGATTGGAGTTTGTAGGCGCATGTGGTAAAATTATTTGAATAAATTTTAATTCTTTTTTAATATTAATTTGTTTTTGAAAATTAATTTATGAAGATAATTTAAATTATTAATTTAGTAATCTAATTTAATTTAAAAAATTTTAAAAATAATTATTTTGACAAATTTTAATTAAACTAAAAAAAATTGACAATTAGTGATGCGCTATGTCTATGAAAGATATCTCTAAGAGATGCGCAGTGTAACTAAGAGTCTAATCTATTTTTTTAATTAATTTATTAATTTAATTTTAGTTATAAACAAATTTTTTTTTTATTTTTTGTAAAAATGATTCAAAATGGCCTTAACTGAATTTGGACATCCGAACTAGGTTGCCACCCCTAGAATAGCCCAAGAATATTATTAAAAAAGAAAAAGGTAAAAAGAAAAAGAGTTTAGAATTGAAAATTACAAAACAACCACACACAGGGCCAAACAACATAAACAAAACCCACCCCATCCCGGCCTCATTAAAATCTTATTTTTGAAAAATCTTTATGGTGAAAACTAAAATAAGGAAAAAGAGTACCATGACTAATTACAGAAAAGAAAAGAGAATCCCCCCTATAGACCTAGAGAAAGAAAAAAAAAAAAAAAAACAGAAATATGGAAGGTTCCACCACCAAACATCCGAAGATACAGTCAAAGCATGCTTGGAAAAAGTGTCTGCCACCAAATTCCCCTCTCTGTAAATATGAGTAACACAAAAATTTATAGTAGAAATCAATAAGCATAAAAAGTTACTATTTTGATGCCATATTTTATGTTGGATTTTTGCTAGTTTTTAGTTAATTGTTATTGAAAAATACTAATTTGATGTATTTTTCTATTTTTAAAGAAAAAAGAACAAATGCTGGAATTTGCTGTAATTTCTGCGCAATGTTTATTGAATAAATCATATCTGGAGCTTCACGTGGAATTTCTGAGAAATTGTAGTTTTTAATGATTCATAGCTCAATAAGGTTCAATTATATAAAGTTTCTTTGAAATTGGATCATCCAATCAGTACTAATTTGATTTTGAAGATTAACATTTTTAGCAGTTGCGACAAACTTACACTCATTTAGGGAAATTAACATTTCAGTGCCTTTCTAGTGTCCATTTTGTACGATCAAGATATTATTGGAAATATAAGACAAAGAAAGAACGTTTTCGAGTAGAATCAGTGAATTGGAATTCATTTGATCATTCAAAGAGCACTTGGAATCTGCCTGATGAGAATAGAAAATATAAAGGGAAGCGCCTTTCACAACTAGGATGCCACCTTCGCATAGATAATTGGAGTTGCCACATCATCACTCTTCAGCTAGGTGTGTTATTATTGCCACATCACATGCCACTTGGAAAGTCCAGATAATTCCAATAATATCAATTGGAGTATTAATTGGAGAAGGAATTAAAATTGGAAGGAGATTGAATTACTCAAGAGATATGGATTAACTTTCCTAATCTAATTGGGAGTGTGGCATTATTTTACGATACGTGATCTAGGTTGTTTTGATCTAGAAATTAAAAGAGTTAACATCATGAATAATAAGTTTCATGCACAATCAAAAAGGAAGATTATATGCAACTATGATCACTGGCAACGACTGTTCTTGACATTCGACATACTGTGTGGATTCAGTTACAATACCGAGTCTCAAATTTCTATCTTTACCTACAAAGTTAGGCAACTGTCAACCAACTTCCAAGCTGATGAATTCGATGTGTGTTGTATTTTGCCCTTACAACATTTCTCCCAATTGCATGTCATGCCAAATTTTTAGTTGTTCCAACACTATCAAACATTCTTTTGAAACTTGAAATAGGAGAAAAGCACCATAAAGTCTTAGATGGAATATTACTAACAATTTCATCTTCTCCAACTTTCCATCTAGATGATCCACATTGAGTACAAACATTGCTATCGACATATTGTTTTCTAAACAATATATAACTCTGAGGACATGTGTTAATCTTCTCATATTCCATGCCCAATGTTCTCAAAGTCGTTTTAGCATTGTACATGGATGTTGACAAAACATTTTCAGGTGGTAACATATCTAACACCAACTTCACACTACATCAAAATGCCTATCAAAAGATCCATATTTTACCTTCAAATTATATAATTTCACCAAGGCTGATAATTTGGTAATTTTGTGCAACTTGGGTACAAAGGTTGCTCTAAATCCTCCAACAAACTAGCAAAGTCATTTGCAGTGGCACTGGAATCATCATCCGAATTATCAAACGCTTCATGAGTCATTTCTATGTTGTTAAATGCAACATCTTCCACATTACTACTATCATCTTCAACATATTATATGTCTACATTCTCAAATTGTGAAGGTGTGCTAGGACCAAATTCACAAGATTCACCACACCTACAAAAAGAGATGTTTGACAATAACACGATAGATTTTGACTCTTCAGTATCGCTTAGTTTACAGTTTTATTTTTACATATTTTTTCTTTTCATTAGAAAAGGGAGACACCATGATAAGACTAAGAGTCGCATATAACTAAGAAAGAATGTAGATCAAGCATTATTTTTATAAACATTAGTGTCGCCTATATGCTTATTTTTTCAATAAATGTTTATTCTAATAACTTATATATATATATTGTTACATAAAAATGTTAAAAAAACAATGTTACCCAAGTTAAATAATAATAGTATTGATGAATTTATTAACAAATTATCAGTGAAAATTAAAATACAAGCTCGAATTATTATTTTGGCAAAAAACATATTATGAACCATAGATACATAACCTAAAAGCTATAGGATAATTGAAAAATGAATTTAAGCTCCTTACAAAAGTGAATATAGGATTATAAATCCTTTTATAACATATTAATTATTATTTATTAACAATATGTAACATAAGAGATCAGTTGGGGCAATTTCCCATCAACCAGAATGGCTTGCATTAGGCCAGATTCACATGGCCAATGAGAAGATGATTGCAAGATTCCATTTAGACTTGCTAGGTTTCTCTCTATTTAAAAAATAAAAAACAGCTTCTCACCTTGCATGCATTTATTGTGGTAGGAAAAAAACTATTCATGATGAGAAAAAAGAATGTGGATGCTGGTGATTTTCGTCGCAAAGTTGAATATCCGCATACCACAAACTAAAAATTATGAAAAATCATTCGTTATTCTATTGTAAATTGAAATAATACTAGCTTGTCGAGTTAGATTCAACCGGCGGTCCGCTATCAAAATACATGGCAAAAATAACAACGCACTTAAAAATAATTTCTACATTAGATATATATTTACTAAATATTTTTAACTAAAAACTAATAACAAAAAAAGAAAAGAGAGGATATGATGACTTGACTACAGTGTCGCGTGAAATTATACTATATCATTTGTGACACTATTTTTTTATAAAAGTGTCACCTATACCGTTTGGGACATTAATATTTCTTGTGCATTAATCGCTTGGTAAACTGCACTCAATAGTATATGTAGATGGCATTAGAGACAGGATAAGTAGTTTTGACACTCATTGTTTTTGAAAAAACAATGGGCAACATTTCAACGTCAATGATAAGACTACCAATGTTGCTTATAAGCTCTCTAATTGTAACTGCATTATGCAACACACCAAGGAACCAACGTGTCACCAATATAAAGCAATTTTATTCTATAAGTCTCAGCTATTTGGATGACACTTATAATACACTTATGCAACACTTTTTTCTTTAGTAATGCACTTACATGACACTTACTTATATATAAGTGTCGTATAATGATAACATATGCGACACCTAAATTGGTTTAAGTGTCGCGTAGGTTATACATACGCAACACATTGATTACCGTAAATTTTCCTTTAATGTCTGCTTGTGGTGTCTAGAAGGTTTTAGGGTTATGAATTTATTCTAAATACAAAGTTTTTGAAAGAAGCATTAATTATACTGTTACTGGCATGAATTTTTTTTATTATAACTTCTGTATTATTTCTGAAAAATGTAAAAACCAACATTGTCCAAGTTAAATAATAATTAGTGATAATTAATGTACCAAAAAATTATCAGTGGTAATTAAAAAAGAAGCTCAGATTATTATTTTGGCAAAAAAAAATTATTAATCATAGATATATAACATACAAGCTATAGGATAATTAAAAAACAAATTTAACTTCCTAACAAAATTACGCTAATCAGAAAATACAAATTCTTTTACAAAATTTTATTTACTTATTAATAATATGCAACATAAAATATCGAACATGATAGTGTCCAGTTTGAATGGTTTGTATAGAAACAAATCAACACAACCTAGAGAATTAGTGATGGCAAAAATCTACCCAGACTTTTCTGACTTCATTCTAGCTCCCTGAACTGGCAACATCTCACCGAGCATGCATTTGATGTGATGGGATGGAAATTTTTCATAATTAGCAAAAAAGATTTGGAAGTTAACGATTTTCTTCACAGAGCTCTACATCCACATTCTATAAAACCAACCATCATGGAAGGTAATCTCTTTTTCTATTGTACATTGAAAGGATACTAGCATATCGTCTAAAACACAACAGGTAGTCCTCTATCAAAGTACATGCAAATGGTTGGTCCTCCATCAAATTACTCAAAAATCATAAATGCATTAGATATATAAAAAAAAAACTTAAAAATGAAAAATGCATATATACACTAAGGATTTTCACCATACAAATAAATAACATAGAATGTTAGAGGATCTGAATAGTTTATTAAATTGGACTAAATGGTATAAATATGTCCAAAAAAAAAAGAAATAGTAAATAGTTTTGGCATCCATGGTTTAAGAAAAAACAATGTGTGACATTTGGACAACAGTCCACAAAATCAACGTGTCGCATATTGGGACAATTTGATTATGTTACTAACCTAGGTGAAACTTGTGTAGTATCCCATGTCACATAGATAACTACTAGTTATTTTTTATTTAAACAACTATATCTAATTCACATTTGATAACAATTCACAAATTTTTAATCTAGGCGACATTTCACATGAGGACAATGTCACATAAACCCCCAAAATTTAATATATCAATACGTGACACTATTTTGAGATGAAAGTGTGGCCTATACCAATATGGATGTTAATATTGTTTATGCATTAAAATCTTGTATAATAACATTAAAAAATGCTACTTTATAATATAGTGAATTTATTAACCACGCATAACAATCAATTTTGGATAATAAGAAAAGAAATTTAGGCTTCATGAAACCAAATGACTACGAATCATATCTGACTACAAAATATTACTTGTATATAATATGTTATATTGAATATCAATTGTGAGCCAATTTTCCATATGTATGGCTGACATAGAGATGGATCTATATGACTGAGTGAGAAAATGGTGTCGGTCTTGACCTAGATGTGCCATGTTTGTCATTATCAACAGAAACCAACAACTTTTCACTGGGCATGTATTTATTGTGATTAGAAAGAAACTTTTCATGATGAGGAAAAAGAAGTGGATCTCACTCATCTTCTTCGTAGAAAACTGACCATCATGAAAAATATTTCCTTCTACTTCTGTACATTGTAAGGATACCAGCACTATCTAAAATACAACATGTGGTCCTCTATCAAAGTAGATATCAAAAAGGAGATACAAGGATTGAAAAAATGAAAAATGCATTAGAGATTTTTGAGAAGATTTTTACCAAACCAAAAATAAATATATGGTAAGAATATTAGAATGGGTTGTTGAAGCAATTAAAATGGTATAAATAGATGCGAGCTGAAATTTAGTACGTGTTATTATCATCCACTATTTTAATCAAAACTATGAGTGGGAAAGAAGATGCTAAAGGTCAAAAAAGGGTAGCGCATTGTTACATTTTTTTTTATAATTTTTTAGAATATGCTTTTTAGGTGGTTTTGACTATGGGCGACACTTAAAAAAACTCCTGTGTCACCTATCAAGTAAATGTTAGTGAATTAAGATCAAGTCTGCTAAATTTAGGATTGTTTCTCATTTGTAACAAATGCAACTCAAAATTATTATTATTAAATTATTAACTATACATAATAAATAATTCGGACAAAAAAAATTTAATATTCTGAGAAACTGTGATCTATGATTACATTAAAATATTAATACAAATTCTTATTAATTTGTTAACAATACATAACAAATAATTTTGGAGGAGAGCATGTCGGATTTACATTTGGCATTGGAAGGATCCACTTCCTTATGCTAGCAAGACGCTACCTAGATATAGGTTACAATTTATATATGTTTTATGTATTTCAATATTTGACTTAAGCATGTTTTATTCACTTAAAATATATCAATATTTTTTTATTTTATGTTTTAGCTGATTTTGACCTCAAGAAATGAAATTTGAAAGAAGAAAGGTAGAACTATAATTAAAGGCAAAAGACAGAAGGCACAAGGCCTTGTACCAGGCATCTGGTCAGTGTTTTATTTAGCTATTAGCAGTGCACCAGGTAGTTAGCCCAGGTGCAGTGCCAAGTGTGATACTAGGCGCTTGGGCAGATGCGAATTTTGGTCTTTCAGACGTGCTTTGTGTTAGTTTTTAGTCCTATATTTTAGTTTAAATAGGTTTGGATTTTTGTAAAGAGAAAAAGCCGTTTTTGGAGAGAAAAACTAAAAGTTTAGATTTCTAACAGCATGGTGAGAAGCTAATTTCTCTCTTGGATAGGAGTATTGTTCACTATTAAATTATAAGGTGTGAGACTTGGTTTATATGTTTTAATTCAATTTTAATTATTCAATTTGTATTCTTCCATTTTTTTCTTTTGCTATTCAATTATTTTTATTATAATTTGGATCCATTATAATTATTTGTGAATTAGGTAATTGCTAATTAGAGTTCAATTGTATTGAATGTTCTAACAACTAGTAGCACTTTAATTTTGACAATTACAAGCTAAGTTTTTGTTAACGTTTTAGAACGTAAAGTAGATTAATGTTTTACAACGTTTGTAGGACTTGTTTATTGTTGGTTATTTTTGTTCTTCATGCTTTTCTGAGTTGATTTAGATCACTTTGATTCTAGATATTTCAAAATTAGGATTAGTTTATGATTGTATTTGAATTAATTAATTAATTATAAAAAATTTAGAATAAAATTAGCCTTGCTATTGTATTCAACCCAACATTGAATAATTATTTTGGATATACTTATGTCTGTGATCACATGTTCTTTAGTAAAAGAAGATACTTTGAACTAGAATTTCTTTAACTGTTATTTCTGTTAATTTTAAATTGCTTGCCTTCATATTTGAATTTACCAATATAAACCCCCCATTTGACATTTTAATTTTGCTTTAATTAGAAAAGAAAAAGTTTGACTAATAGTCTCTTTGGGATTGACTTGAACTTACCATTACTACGGCAGTGATCAATTCAATATTATAATTTTGGTTCTTACAACACGCATCACTAGACGTACCAGGTTTTGAGGAGATTGTTGAATCAAAGAGTTTCTCCAATGCCCAATTTTATTGTGCTGAGAAGGAAATCCTTCAAAAATAAGTAAAATGATGTAGACGTTTGGTAGTTTTCTTCGCATAAATCCACATCCACATTCCAAAGAACAAATTATCATTAAAAAAAATCATTCTTCTTTTGTACATTCAAAGGATACCAGCACATCACCTAAAATTAAACAATTGCTCCCCTATCAAAGTACATAGCAAAAAGAAAATTCAATAGTTGAAATAATAAAAAATGCATTAGACAGATATATATATATATATATATATATATTGGAGATTTTTACCAAACAACTAGTATAATAGACAATGATGAGAGCATAATAGGATGTTGTTGAGGTGCTCTCAATCTGAACCATATAAATAGATGGAAAAAAAAGGAAGGGTAAGTGATGTTTAGCATCCATGGTTTTAAAATAAAAAAACATGAGGCGGAGTATGATGACATTAATGGTAATGAAAGTGTCACATATAAGTGAGCTCTCATTTAAAGGAGGTTTTATATTTTTATCAAATTAAAAGACAAATACGCGATACTTCTATAATTACGCATCACCTAATGTACAATATACAATATGCGACACTTTTAAGTAACAATGCTTTATATAAGTTCATTCACCTTTTACAAACAATATGCCACACTTCGTTACTTATGCGACACTTAAGAAGAAGGATTTGTGGGAAGGTAATTATAGAAGTGTCGCTTAAGCTCATTTACCTTTTACAAACAATTTATTTCACAAAAGGATAGGCTAGACTTATAAACAACAATGTGTCAAACTAGTTCATTCACCTTCTACAAACAATTTATATCATAATTTTAAACAAAACATGAGGAGGAAATATGATGATATTTATGGTCATTAAACCTTCCCTAACGGGCTCCACTAGGCATCATGCTTAGGGACATAAAAAGGCTTACTAGATCTTTTCTCAGTGGAAAGGTTAGAAACTGTTTGCTTCTCAATTTTTTTTGTCTAATAACCAACGCAATGGCAAGCCAAACATAAAGCAGGGACATTCTCATAAAATAGAGAAATAAAAATCCAAGATCCATCCTTGTCCACAATATTTTCGAGATGATGATTGGCCAAATTTGCATCAACCAACACACGAGCAAAGTGACCAAATTCACTCAAAATAGTATCGTTGTCAATCTTCAAAGGAACTCCAATTCCAAGAGCCAAATCAGATAAAATTTGTGGATGTCAGTATATCCAATTCAAATCATAAAATCAAACCCAAATCTGAGCATTTGTTGATTTTTAAGAAGAGGGGTTGAAGTATGGAGTCCAAGCCTGAAGATGAAGGATATCCAATTTTAAAGAAAGAGCATCCATTGCCCAAACTCTTTGCTTATTTGCATATAAGTGCAACAAAACCTAGAACTAACCTCTAACTAAAGAAATAAATTTTCAGTTTGATAATTTCCAAATTGCACTTAGCTTTTGCTTCAACATATCAAACTTCCAAGGAGAGTCCCCCTTGGAAAGGATGACTCGAACAATAAGAGAGTGTTTACATAAATCTAAACACTCATGAAAAGCTTGTTTATTGACCATAAAAAAAATACAATCACCTTTCCTTGTAATAACTAAAGTATCAGGTAAAAAGCCTGAATCACCAATTCCCAAATCTGAAGTCCCTTTCTGAGTTTCGTGCCCACAATAGTTGCATAAGATTTAATGACTAAGGCCTTCAAGTCCTTAACCTTTTGACCCTCTGAAACTGTAGCCATCTTCAAAGGAAACTTGGGAGCCAAAGAGCTAAAATTAGCATCCAAAAGCATCATATCAACTAAATTATCATATCCAGAGCAAAATAACCCACTCGATTGTGCCCTCATAGATGTCAAACCAGTGTTGGTAACTAACCTTTCTTGACCCGTTGATGCCGTAGTAACCTGAATTGGAGCTAGACTATCATCAACACCACATGGATCTTCAAAACAAGAACCCATGACATCCATATTCTGACACGAAGCAAAATGTTTTGTCAAAATGCTCAACTCCATGCAAACACGTTGCATCAAAATGCTCACCTACTAGAGAACCATCATATATGTCCAATAAATAGTAATGAAATTCATCATTCTCTTGCTCTATTAGATCTACACAAGAACATGCATCAAACCCAAATCGTGCATCCATACTACCTAACAAAGCAGCTGCCAAAATGTGACTGGCTGAAGGGGAATCTGTCATCAACGTATGGAGTTTGTCAGCCATTGGTGACCAATAGAAAGTTTTATTCCTCTGTAATCCAACACCAGTGGCCATCTTAGAACCACCTAGTAGTAACCAAACAACAAATGAACCTAGCAACCAGAGACCAGTCTTGAACCACACAAAACCAAGAAGCCTGAACACTGAAAAACTAGAAGAACACTATAGAATGATGGTGGCAAACCAGCAAGCCAAACATAGAAGTCACACCACTGCCACCTAAACTAGCAATTGTGTCCCCTATCTTCAAATTGCCAAAATAGAGCAAGCTCAACAACACCTCAGGAAACCACAAACGTTCGGCACAACCATCGTGGAAGCTAAATCCCTGACCAATCTTGCTTGAAATAAACTATAGAGCTACCTCAGTCAAACCCTAGTAGCATTGCCTCCATTGCTGCTCCGTGAAACACGGACCTGCTTGATCCACCTTAATTTCTTCATAATATTCCGAAAAAGATGCTTGCAAAGAAAGAAGAAAACCTTAAATCTGAGGCAGGTAAAAATAAATAGAAAGAAAATAAATAGACTTATAGCAAAGGGACGGACCTTCTTAAGCTAGTCCACCCCGGCCTCACTAATTACAAAATCTATAAGAACCAAGTTCATTAACATCCTTCCTATGGGCATCCAGCAAAAACAAGGTAACAAATGCCACCACTAATTTAAAGAAGCCGAAATTGCAAATTTTGAAACAAAAATAGCTTTAGGGACCTTTTAAGGAAAACCCTAAACCCCCAACTTATGTAGAGCAACAAAAGATGTAAAACTGAATTATGCATAGAACTCAAATGCAAATTGTTAGCTTCAACAATAGATTGAGAAATAAAATTGATCCCATGGGTAAAAGGAAACACAAAATCTGCATATAAACTCTGATTATGGGCAAGCCAAAACTCATTAAAACCAGCAAAAACTGTTGGCTTCCAAAGACAAAAAATCTAAGTGCTCTAAAAAACAACAATAACATCTTTGAATAAAACTACATGGGAACCATTTTCTTCAAATAAAATCCAACAATATTGGAAATATAACACCAAATGGCATCATTAAAAGGGAAGGTAACAAAAAAATGATTTAAAATCCTCTGAATTTTGCTTAGACAAACAACACCTCGAAGCTGAAGAAAACCCAAACTTCATAAAGTAGTAATCTGAAGGCAACCTTCATAAAAAAAAAAACACCACATAAAAAAGAACGAGAGGGAAGAATAGAACATCCCATATGAAGCCAACCCTGAACTGTAACATGATTAATATAATGCTGATTCATAAGTTTACTAGAAACCTCACCTAAACTTGAAAACTTCCAAAAAAATATATCAATATCATGCTTGGCAATATGAAGCTTCTTAGTTTACCCTAAAATATGAGGGAAAGCAGTGTCAAAGCCATAAGGAAGACGTTAGACTCCATCAGCACCAAGGAAACCCAAAACTTGGGCATCCGGATCCCAAACCTAATTCTCAAAATTTAAAATCTTAAACAAAGGGGAACCTAACCACTTATCTAACTAAAAATGAAGCTTAGTCACCTTACCAATGACCCAACAAAAATCATCAAAAAGAGCACTCTGAATAGCACGAATCAAGGGCCAAATATAAGAAGTAATTTAAAATTTAGGTAGTATGGATGCACGATTTGGGTTTGATGCAAAAAATCCTCTAAGAACAAGGTTGAGATCCTCCACAAGTGCTGGCCAAAAATCCTCATTGATCAAGAACTAGTGTAGCCGAAATCTTTTATGTAGAAACCCACAAAACTTAAATAAAAACATAGAACTTTAAACCTCCTTGTCATGAGAATGCCTAAATCGTGAACAGTGGAATGGCTAAATAGACGAATGGTGTGTTGAAGTGAGTCAAGGTGCATGGTATTTATAGGATAGGTTCTACTAGTTAAACTAGGAAAACCCTAGTATTATTATCTAACCCTAGATCTTAATCCAATCTAATAAGAGATAACATATTATCACAATTATATCTCCCATAATTCCTTCATATGTCTGGCCCTCTAAGGTTATTTAGGTCCTTGGTGCCTCTCATTCACACTAAGATAAGGAAACATTCCAAATCTCTTTAGGAATCAAATTTACCTTTAATTATAATTTCTTCTCCTAAATATTATTCCAATTAATATAATTAGAATAATCTAACTTCCCATGTGGCAAATGATGTGGCAATAATTGTACACCTGGCTAAAGAGTGATGATGTGGTAGTCTATGCAAAGGTGTCATCCTAGTAGGCAAAGACACTTTCCTTTTATATCTTCAATGTCCATTGGAATATTCCAAGTACACTTTAGATCACCAAATGAACTCCGAATTCACTTATTCCAGTTTCAAAAGCTAGGTCTATGTCTTAGATTTCTATGAATATCTTATTAGCACAATTTGGACATCGGGAAGGCATTCAAATTTCAATTTCTCCAAGAGAGTGTAAGTTTACTGCAACTGATGAAATTGTTGATGTTGCAAATCAAATTGGTACTGATTAGCTGATCCAATTGCAATGAAAATGTACATAATTGAAGCTTAATTAATCGAGAATCATTTTCAATTGGATTAGCACAAAACCTCCATGTGTTGCTCTAAATATAATTTTCTCATTAAAGACTGCACAGAAATACAATAAATTCTAGCATTTGCTCTTCTTTCTCTAAATATATAAAAATACAATAATTCAGTACTTTTCATTAACAATTAATTCAAAACCAGCTAAAATCAAATATAAAATATGGCATAAAATAGTAACTTTTTATACCGATCAAGCATGCATAGGAAGAATGTCGCACCAGAAAGACAAACAGTAAAGAACCTGCTAATAAAATCCTCAAGAAAATTGAGGAAAAAGGATTCCTTTGATGAACACCTATAGAGCACCCAAAGTAATCAATTGGCTACCATTATGCACGACATAAATCCTAGCCGAGCTTAAAATATTTTGAATCCAGTAACAAAACTGAGTTAAAAACCAAAAAAAGCCAAAACTGCAAACAAAAAGTTCCAATCTAACGTATCAAAAACATTTTTTATGTCAACCTTTATTGCCACGTTCTAACCAAAACACTTCCAGTTTCAGAAGATTAACACACTTTGAAGCAGGCAAAATACGATCCTAAATATTCATTCTACGAATAAAACCAAACTGATCACATAATAAATCTTTATTAGAAATTGAAGCCAATCTATCAACAAGAACTTTAGAAATAATTTTTAACAAAAAGTCGCCAAGCATAATGGGATGGAATTTATCTAAAGTCACAGAATTCTCAGATTTAGGTAACATAATCTTAAAATTAGAATGAAGACTAGGCTGAGGAAACTAGATGAAATGAATTATTGGACACTAGAGATAATATCAATATCAATAATAGAGCAACATTTTAGGAAGAAAAAACCTGGAAAGCCATCTGGGCCAAGAGCACTTCCAGGATCTAACCAAAAACCACCCTTTTAATCTCCTAAGAGCTAGGCACAAAGAAAAGCACCTCATTATTTGTAGAATCGACCAAACAATGCACATATTTGGAAATTAAATTTGAATCCACCTAAGTATCAATAGAACCCGAAAATAAAGAAGAGTAAAAATAAAAAAAACATGAGAACGATTGACATCAACATCTGTAGTAACACAGCCGCTAATATTGAAAGCATATATATTCTTGGAGACCTTTCTCGCACTAAGCAAATGGTGGAAAAAAGCAGTATTGTGATCCCCACATTTTAACCATTTCAACCCGCTTTGATCCTTTAAAATCAACTCCTCGCAGTGAATCTCAAGATCTAAAGCTTTATAAACGGCTAACTCCTCTTGAAACAAAGTACCCAAGAAACCATGGATAACAATATCATTTTGAATCTATAAAAGATAGTCAAAAGCCTTCAGAATACCCACTTTAACATTGCCAAAATTTTCCATAACCAAAGACTTAAGATAAAACTTAATAGCTTTTAGCTTCAACATAACCTAAAGCAATGGATTGACATAGGAATCTGTGCACCAAGCTCATTTTGCATCAATCGAAATCAAAGAAAAATCCTCAGCAAAACATTGAAACTCTCTACAACAAATGGGCAAAGACAAATGACCTATTTTTTCATGAGCACCCAAAAGAGCATTAAAATCACCAATTAAAGACCAAGAATCCTCAAGAGAAGAAACAAAACTAAAAAGAGAATGCCACAACTGATGTCTAGTTTCGTAAAAGACACTACCCATAAACAAAGGAAATAAAATTATGCGTAATGGAACTTAATTGTAATGTGTTGAACCTCCACAATACACACTGAAACACTGAACATAAAAGAACTAGACAAAACTAATGTAGGCAAAGTGCCCACTGGATTAGTAGCTGCAACAAGAGAAAAACCCAAATTAGAAAAGAAAGAACTAACTAAATCCCAAGCAACCAACAGCTGTGCCAAACAAAGAAAAGCCAGTTTATGCTGAAAACAAAAAGTCTTAAGAACTCTCTGCATATGGACATTACCAAGGCCCTTCAAGTTCCAAAAAAGGCATTTCATTAAAGCTGCTGGGAAGAAGCCCAAGTGACAAGTGTACTCTCAATCCTTTGATTAACATGCTTTGCAAAACTACCTCGTCTCCATGATTTACCGCCTCTGGTAGATTTATCAAACTTTTTAATAGGAGCCATAGCAAGGCTATTATCTGAAGCAATAAATTCATCAACTACTTGTCCACCATCGTGATCCTCCACCACTGCTTTATCGCAAGGAACCATAGCTGAAGTAGCGATACCACGAGAAGCAAAAACCTATACCACCTTCTCCTTAGATCCATCAACAAGCGAACCGCCATCATTCACATCTGAAAGCCTCCACTATAGTCGCAGCTTCTTCCTCCTCTACACTCTCAATTTCATTTTCCCAACAGTTCTTTTGATTAATAACAACTTCATAATTATCCAAGTCATGCTCATCCTAAAGCATTTCAAAGGACTTATGCACGGGAATATTCGCCTTTAAAACCAAAGCACTATCCAGAGAGATTGCTTTCAACCCTGAGCTGCATCCATCATCATTCACTTTATCCACAAAAGCACCTAACTGATCTTGCCAAGTAGCATTAAGATCTCCCACTCTTTTTAGACAAAAAGCACATTTCCCTTTATTTTCCATGGATTTGTTAAAATATTTAAAGCCTATAGCTTATTTGTTAACCTCCAACCTTCGACAAGAAGAAGTACCATATCCCACATTTTAACAAGCATTACAGAAATCAAGAATATTTTCATAAAACAAATTAATAATAACGCTGCCTTCTTTTCTGTTTAACAAAATTGAATTTGGCAGGTGTGATGCAAGATCAATGCTGACTATAACCCTTGCAAAATGCCCGAAGTCCCCAGCTAAAGGAACACCCATACACTTAGCCAGGTCTGACATAATTTATGGATGCTAAAAAACCCAACTCAGAAAAAACACTCACAATTGAGTATTTGTAGACTTTTGAAAATCAAGATTAAAATCAGGTGACCAAGCTTGCAATCTCAAAATACCATGTTTTAAGTGAACCAAACCCAATGCCCAATTTCTGCTTTTATGTGCTTCCAAATGCAACAAAACCTATAAATATCCTCTACCAATGAAATTAGTTTCCAAGAAGAAAGGTTCCAAAGTTTTGACAGTTTAGCTTTCAATTCACTAAGAATCCAAGGTCTTTCACCCTTAACCAACACCACCCAAGCAATCAACCAATGTTTACACAAAGATAATGTCTTAAAGAAAGAAAATCCATCCAAATCCACCGAAACCATATTTTCTAGCCTAGAAGGAGCAGCCGAAGGTGGCGGAACCCCTATTGAACGACATCACCCCCAACAACTGATGCAAAACTCCATTGTTTTTGACCCATTCCATCCAAACCAGCAACAACTATTGAAGAGGAACGTTTCTAATTTGTAGAAACATGCTACACCATGAACAACAACTATCATGAACAACTCGTTGTAATGCTTCTAAAACTGAAATTGAAGTCATAGCTACACCATGCACGACAACCTTAGGACCTTGTCGAACCACATCAAATTGCTGGAACTCCCAACTAGGATCAAAACAAGCCATTCAAAAGCCAAAATGAAACACAACCCAAAACCTTAAGAAGTTCTAAAATGAAAACCGAAACACAACCAAGGTTAGAGGACATAGTGGACGGCCAAAACTCAATAGCCCCAAGCAAGAAAGGAACATAAAACAAAAACAAACCCCAAGAAAAAAGATGATGCTCAAAGCACCGAAAGCAACTCAAAAAAACTAACTGGAAAACAAAGAAGAAAACTAGAATAACATTCCATCGGAAAGCCTTAGCTTGGTCACCGAAATACCTGTACCGAAAAGATCAAAAACCATTTTTTTTAATCATAATCAAAATTTCTTCATAACAACAACAATAATAACAATCAAAAGGAGATACTCTCAAGGGAAAATAGAGAGGGAAATTAAAAAAAAAAAAAAAGACATTAACGACAAAATTTAAAAGCTGAATCCCTACGAGCATCTTTAGAAAGTAAAGCCGAACAAAAATCTAGAACTGAAAAACACTAAACCGCCAAAGAAGAATTCACTGCATACTTTGATAATGCATCTGCCACTTTATTTTCCTCCCTAAAAATGTGAGAGACTTTAAAAGAAATTGAAGCAATATAAGATAAACAATTTTTCCGACTTAGCTTTAAACTTCCAAGGAACATCAACTGAACCATTAACAAATAGTTTGTCCACAAAAGTAGAATCAAGCCAGATCCAATCAAATTTCTTTGCAATCTTAATAACATGCATGGTGGCGATTAATTCCACCACATTAGCATAAGCCTGACCTATAGGAATAGCAAAAAACCTTTAGAAAATCATTTACTATTACAAAAAACACCACCCCCACTAGCCTAACCTGGGTTACCCTTCGAAGCACCATCAACATTAACTTTGACACATCCTCACTTACAAAGACACCAATAGACTAGAATAATCTTTAGAGCTTTTGAAACCCTTGGAGAAACAGCAATATGCCAAAGAGTCTTCAACTCATGAAACTGTATTATCCATCACCCCAGGCTGCACCTTATTTGCTTCACTAATCGATTGAGAAATAAAACTAAACATTGTACAAAAAGGCACCAAAAGGTCACCATGCAATTGAGAATTCCGAGCAAACCAAATTCCATTAAAATTACCACAATTGCTGCCATCCATAAACTTTTCATTTGGGGGCTCTAAGAAATCTTCACAGCTTCCAAAACAAGAAGCCAAAAACCATTCTTAAAATTAATATTAATATCAAACAAGAATGAGACATATTTCCATAAAGGCGAAGCATACAAACAAACACCAAAAGGATGATCCATCGTCTCAAAGGCTTGCTCACACAAAAACATCTAGAAAAAATATTATATCCCTTATTATTAAAGCATAGTCCGTAAGCAATCTATAATGTAAGAGAAGCCATCAAATAAAAGAATGGACAGGTGGAATGTAAGTTTTCCATATAAAATGCACTCAACCTTAAGTTTGGCCATCAAATAAAAGAACGAAAAGTGGAATGTAAGTTTTTCCATCTATGAAATTCGAAACCAAGATGTTGGGCTCCCATTGTCTATTTTGAAGATCCAACAACTCATTTAAAGGTTTCCCCAACCAATTATCTTTCGAGAAGGAAACTTTGGAATTTCAACTAATAATCCAACAACATTCCCAAAACATTTCCAACTTAATATCACAAATTGCATATAGAAGATAACAAATGAAATCGTTTCTTAAGTATCCCTTTGAAGCTAGCTTGAAAGAAATCAAAAATAAAAGAATCCTCTGTCATAACCTTCCGAGTCAACTTACGAAGAAATGCCATATTGGACAGAACTAAATTCTTGATACCCACCTTGCTTCATAGGAAGACAACAAGTATCCCAGACAACAGTAATGCCTTTTCTTTCATTGATAAATCCCGACCATAAGAAATTCATAATGGTCTTAGACATCTAAGAAAGCAACTCTTTTAGCCAGCCATAAATCATAAGAGAATGGACAAAAGTAGAAGTAATTATTGCCAGCAAAAGAAAGAGAATGATCTTTCTAGGCATCAAAATTATTCAAAATATGGTGTGCTAAAGGTATAACATAAATAGAGTTTTGCATGCCTTTAAAAATTGGAACCCCCCAAATAAGAGAAAGGTAAAAGACCATTTGATATGTGTCATAAACACCAAAATTATAATACTGAATCTACCAAAACTATAGTAGTGACAAGTCCAAGTCGAATCCACAGGGACTGTTGAATTCCAATTTAAATTCTATCCTACTAAAATACTAAACATAAAATATAAAAATGGAGGGTTTTTGTAACATCCCGTTTCAAGAAAATATTGAAATTTTCAAAGTTGACCAAGTTTGACCGTAAATGGACCCAGAGTTCACTTTTTGTGTGAGCGTGTGATGGCGTTGATTATGAAACCGTTGCGTAGAGCTAGTCGATACGAGTTCGTAGACTAGTAGTACGCTCGATTTTGAGCTAAGACCGAGAAGTTATGGCTGAAATAGTATGAGGGGTATTTTGGTAATTTTGCAAAGGCTGGAGAAATTACTATTTTGCCGCTGCCTTCATCTTTTTAAATTGCCAGAAGGGTCTGGAAATGGGGCGACTTCTTCCCCCACCCCCGACGCCAGCTTCTCCCTCACGACCGCGTCCCCTGTTTCGCTGGCAATGGACTTTTTCCAGTGACATTGAGCCAGAAATTACCCGGAACTGGGAGCCAGCGATCTCCCCTCCTCAACCAAACAGGTGACCACCCCTGGAAACGTCTCGGTGGCCCGAAAAATGGGAGAAACCCAGTTTGCTTGTTGTCTGCGATCGCTGGCCTCCGGCAAGAAATTGGCCACCCCACTACCCGGAAACGGTTGCCCGTGTCCTCCTCTCTCTTCCCACTCCGAGCCCTGGCCGTGAAATGCCGCGAGTCGCCGAAAAATGTGAAGAAACCGGCGAACCCGGTTCTCTTTCGGTCACCGGACTTCGGTGGTTTCCAGTTGCGAGATCGGTCCCTTCCCCTTATTTTGGACCCCCTGAACCTGAATCCACCATCCTTTCTCCCCGAATTCTCCTCAGTTGAGCAATGTGACAGATTGAGGTTCGGCCGTGACTTTCCGGTCATTTTCCGGCCACCACCGGTTACGATTGGGCAAGATAGGTGATGATTATTTTCCTACACTTCTCAAGCTTCAGTTTGATATATAATTTGCATTTTTAGTTGAGTAATGGAATATTTGTTAAATTAGTAGTAGTTTTTGAAGTAGTTAAGTTGCTGTGACTGTGAGGACTAATTTCAGTTTATATATCGATAGGCAGAGCATACGAAGGTGTGACCGTGGGAAAGTCCGAAAAAAAAATGGTAGGAATTGTCGGTATTTGGATATTGAATTATATATAGATTGTATGTAATTCGGTTATATAACTATATACTATATAATTTTGATTAATGGTGCATTTCAAGTTATGTTGGTTGTGGCTAGTTAGCATGATATTCATGTTTAAGCGCTTATAATTATGGAATGCTTGATTTTGGACTTCTTTGAAAGGGATAGTGTTATGGAAATTAGGATTGATTTGCCGATGTGAAGTATTTGGGTTTTATGAATTGTATTTTGAGTAAAGTGTGTTGTTTCTAGCTTTAGAATAATGTAAATAGAATTTGTATCTATTGATAGTAGTTATGGAATATATTATATATATATATATAGATTCGATTAATGAGTGGATGAATTGTGTTTTGGTGATTTTTTTTTTTGAGTTTAAGATTGATTAATGATTGCTAATGTGCTCTTTTATTATTATGTGGATTTTGGTTTATGGATGTGTGGTTATGGAAATTGTGGAATTGTGGGAAATGTGGAGATGTTGTACGGTGATGTGGATGGTGATGGTGATGATGTTGGAGAGGGTACCTTTGATTATATGAAAGCCTTTTACACGATTCCTAGAGACCAAGGATCATGATGATTGCACCCCATTCCCGCCACGATGCCTTGGAAGAAGGATCGTGATGATGGTTGTGATACCATGGTTACCCAATACCCCATTCTCGCCATGATGCCTTGGGGAGAAGGATCGTGATGATTGGTTACCCTGATTGTGATGTATAAATGGAATTGCTTTGTGAATTTTATATTTATTGATTGTGAATGTAATCGAATTCCTGGTTTGTCGTAGAATGACTATGGAATACGATATATGTGGATTTTCTTTTATTTGGTGAATTTGCAAGTGAATGATAATGATGATTTGCTTGGGCGATGGATTATGCCGCCAAACTATGGTGTTATTTATACGTGGTTTTTAATCTTTTAAAATGTGTTAAGTGGGGAATGTATATTGATATTTATCGTAAATAAACGAATGTTTATATATGGTTGTTGATTTTTGAATTGCAAGTGTTATCTTCGGTTTGAGATATAATAAGAACTACAGGTAGCTTGATCCCTATTAAAAAATGGTATGTAGGCAGCTCAGTTTATACTGAGTCCAGCTACGTTTTATTTAAACTATAATTGTTTGAGTGTTAAATTATTTACTGAAAGATAGTCTCTGATTGGGAAATGTATGCTGGTAGAGTGGATATTGTATAGGAATGTTTTTTCTTGCAGGTTTGTAATTATTTGTATTTGGGGAGTGTCAGAAAAATAAACGAGATGCTGTGGAAATTTTTAATAAAATTTATGGCAGTAGAGATATTGAACTGCTTATTGGCTTAATAGAAATATTAAGTCATGCAGGCAGGATCCAGGTGGGTTGGGTCTTGTCAGTTTTTATGTTGGCAAATTCAAAGTCTTAAAGAAAGCAATTTAAAAACCTTGGAAATACCAATTGAAGAAAATCTTCGGTTAGAGTATCTTCAATTACTAAAGAACAGATGATTACAGACATAAATATATTATCAATAATCATTCTTTTTTTTAGCTAAAATTATCAATAATCATTCAATGATGGATTAAATAAAATAGCATGGCCAATTTTATTCTAAATCACAAACAATTAATTAGTTCAGATACGATCATAAACTAATACTAATTTTGAAATACCTAGAATCAACGTGACCTAAATCAATTTAGAAAAGCATTAAGAACAAGATCACCCAACAATAGATAAGTCCTACAAACGTTGTAAAACTTTAATCTATCTTGTGTTCTCCTAAGAAATTAACAAAAACTTAGTATGCAATTGTCAAAATCAAAGTGCCGCTAAACGTAGAACACTCAATACTATTGAACTCTAATTAGCAAATACTCAATTCACAAATAATTATAACGGATCCAAATTATAATCAAAAAAGAATTTAATAATAAACAAATAAATTGGAAGAACACAAATTGAATAAAATCAAGTCTCACACCTTGTACTTTAGTAATGAATAATACTTCTACCGAAGAGAGAGATTTAGCTACTCATAATTGTTAGAAAACTCAATTCTTTGTTGTTTTTCCTCTAAAAATAGCTACCCCTTTTACAACAATGATAAAACATATTTATACTAAAACCTAAGGCTAAAAACTCACAAAAACGACTGAATTCTTGCCCAACCAAGTGCCTGACTAGGCACCTGGGCATGCCCCTGGTGCTTGTTGCCAACTGATGTCAAAGACTGCTTAATTACGGCTTTACCACTGTTTCTTCATTTTTCATCTCTTTATGTTTCAACGTTGTCCTCAACATAGGATTACTTGACACCTCAACATTCCAAGCCTCTTTGACAACTAGAATGAAACCATCCTGACTAGAACACATGGAGAAAACCTGAAATGTCTCAACCCAGCCTACTGAGAACATGAAAAAGACAAGACCAAAGGAGTATGATCGAAGTGATGATAGGCTAAAGCCATGCAATTCACCATATCCCAAAAATCAATACAAAACTTATTACAAAAAGAACTATCTAGTTTGCTTCCAAAAAGCCACGAACAATCTTACGTGCCATGTAAAAAAACCTTTTATCTCAATTTGCAACAAACTATAAATTTCAATTGCATCCAAAAATTATAAACTATCTACCCATGAAGATAACATACCTATCTTCTCATGAGCACCTGTAACCGAATTAAAATTACCTATCACAACCCAAGGCTTGTATAGATTCACCCATGTATTACAAAGAAATTTCCATAACCGTCAATGCCCTCGATTAAAAAAATCAATGTAAACAAATGAGATTGTCCATGAAAAGAAAGATCAACCCGGATAGAAATTTATTTCTCATCCATGCTAAAAATTGAAAAAACAGGAGCATCCCTAACAGTTAATAACCATAACATTGGGTGAAAAGCTACATTATTCTTAACCGTAATCAAATTGCAACCCAACATAGCAAAGAACCGATCAAAAGAAGACCAATCCACCAAAGGCTCTGCTAAATAGAGAAACCAGGGATGAAATTGAAGACAATAATCCTTCAAAACACACTAGGTGTCTACATTCTCAATACCATGGCAATTCTAGTAAAGACAATTCATGAAGAAGATGACTTAGAGACCACCCTAGTAATGGGTCGAGAAACCACCAATCTTATGTAGCTCGACGTTGACCCTATATTCTTGGAAATATGTCCTCGCCTTTAAGATATACCATCATGAATAGAGTTATCTGCCTCATTCAACTGTAGCAAGAGCTTTCATAGCCTGCGAAATATTACACACCCCTTCTGTGGGAAGATAAGGAACCAAGGCAGTAGAATCCATCCCACCATCCTCATGCACAACTTGAGCATCACCGCCACTTGACTCCACTAAAATACCTCCATCCAAAATATCCTCCTCTCAACACTATCTGCCCAAGACTGTTTGTTACTAGGAGTCACCGTAAATTCATCTATATTTTGAACTTAAAAATAGTGAAAGCCTAGCAGAATCGGTCGATCAATAATGTGACTATGGGATCCTTTCCCTGAATCCACGCCAACATCCAAAAGGGCATGAAAAAGGTTGCAAGAAACAAACCTAGTCGAGACAATTATTGCTTCTTGACCAGAAAGTGCTCAAAAGTATTGGCTTTTGAAAAAAATTTCGAAGGAACCTCTTCTAGGAGTGGCTCATGTTTCTCCTTGGAAACAAAATGAAATTATCTTTCGGAGCAACATTTGCATCACCAGTGCGATCCTTCTTATTTTTCGCATCCAAAAGTCTACAATTAATTATCTCATGCCCAACACTGTTGTAGGAAGTGCAGAAAGCAAGAAGATTTTCATTTTCAAGATAGATTGTGATCTCACCATCATTCTTATTCAGCGTGATAAAATCAGGTAACTTAAGTGCAATATGAATGTCCCAAAAAATTCTTCCAAAATGGCCAAATTCTCTAACCAGAGTATTCTAATTAAATTTGAGCGGTACACCAATGCTCTGCGCCAAATTCACAAGATTACATGGATTCCAATATACCCAGCTAAGATAAAATCAGACTCATACTTGATAATTAGTAAACTTTTGAAATTTAGGATTGAAATCCAAAGTCCATGCATGTAGTTGAACAATACTAGGTTTCAGCAAAATAGAACTTTTAGCCCAGACTTTATTCGTATCCTCGTCGGTGTAGAGAAGAACACGGAAAAACCCTTGCCTAGCGAAATCAGTTTCCATGTTTTTAATTCCCAAACATATGACAACTTATCCTTCAAATCTGAGAGCTTCCCTTCGACAAAACCACCCTCGAAATCAAAGAATGTTACCAAAGGGTCAATCTTTGTTCAAAGGCCTTAGCATTTAATTGAACCTAAAAAGTATCTCCAAAACAGAGACCTTGCTGGTAGAAGAAGACATCAAAAGAAAGGAAGGAGACCCTCCCACACCGCTGGTGCATAAAGCTTTTCCTACATCAACACCGCCAATATCGTGTTGAATCTTGTGTATAACCTGTTCCACGGGCATCGCTGAGGGAACCTAGGAAAGAGCCGACTTAACATTCAAATATTTAATAACAGAAATCAAGGAACCCAGAGAGAAATAACAATCCATCAAAGAAGCCATGAAAAGACATCATCAAAAATTGCTAAACCCTAGACAAAAGTTGAACGTCCAACGCCAAAGAAACCAGAAAGAATTTTGTTGGAGCGACACACCTGAAACCACGTTGAAACCAGAGTGAAAACCCAAGAAAACGCCAAATTAAGAAAGAACGTGTAACACCAAAGGTGAGAAGGTTGCCGTCAATCGTCTCTATTGCAGCACTATGAAGCTCGGACGTGCATTTTTTTAATCAAATATAAGCTAATAATAATAATAACAATAATAATAATAATATCATGGTCAAATAAAGTGATCTGATCAGAATTAGCTCATTTATGATTGCTGAACGTAGTTTTATGTCTTATTAGAATGTTGAGCACAACAACCATCAAAGTAACAAGTTATAACCATTTATATATTAGTTTCTTAGTTTAACAGAGAAGTTTCTTATCAAAAGTTAAGACGTATTCATTGTTAATTTACAATAGTCCCTGTAAGTACTTCAATTTATGCTAGTAGTTTTCCCGGGGGAAGTTTCTTGTAAAAAGTCTCGAGGCTATGTTTGTTTATAATTTTTATTTAGTTTTTATTTATTTTTTTGTAATAATATTTTCTATCTCAAAGACAAGTGAGATTGGCTAAGTAGTATGTCTTACATTAAAAAAGTTGTGGGTTTGAGTTACCATCCTCTGAGGATTCACTTTCTCATATTATATTTTTAGTAATCATTAGGGATTGCCACATTTGCCACGGATGTCATCGGTGATGATCATTAATCGTGAGGAATAGTAACACTCTTAAAATAATAAGGCACAAAATAAGATTTTTTATTGTTGAGGTTTCCTTTGCTACACTACAAAAAATGATGCCTTGTGCTAGTAATTAACTATCGTCATAAACTTAGCAATTCGATCAGGTAGTCATGAAAAGAAGCTATCAACATATATATTGTAGCTAAGGAAACCTTAGAGGCCAACTTGATGAATTCAAAAATCTTACTAGGAGCTACTTGCCTCTTGTTCCTTTTAGCAGGGTTTAATTTTAATGTAAAAAACTATGGGGCATAGGCTGATATCCAGGTTTCGCATAAACCCTACATGTTAATTTCAATCACAAAACAAATTTTTTAATAAACATGCATACATACTTTTATATTCATCCTTCTGCATATTTTACTAGTTCTTGAGTGCCATTTTTCTAGCGTGTTTGCTCAAATTTTGAACTTTCGGACTCTTTATTTTTACTGTCCTGAATGGTAGCAACTTTTTTGGCCTGGTAATAAAGCCTGTCTAATTTGTTTTGATTCATTTTCTGTAAAGTTTTTATCAATTTTATTTTTCCTCAATCCAGATTATTAAATTGGTTTCCATTAATTGAATATTGCATGTTACCGTATCTAAACACTTTACATCTTTTTCTTCTTTCTGTCTTACACACCCTCCTTCAATTTCGCTTTATATTTTACTTTTCTTACGTGCACGTGCATATTTCGTGTACCTTATCTACAATTTACAATCGTTTTTCTTTAAACTTTTTTTTTTTTAAAGAATCTTATTATTTTA
>QANX01004238.1:0-10381 GCA_003254975.1 Ochetophila trinervis | reverse complement strand
TATATATACATATTGAAGGTGAAGATACTGAGACTCTAATAGAAATTTATAAAATAAATATTTACAAAAGAGAGTGGAGATGAAACCAATGAGTCTAGGGTGGGGATAAATTAATCTTTATTCCTTTTCATACTTTACAAATTTATGACAAAACATTATTGAACTTTTTTTGTTTTTTTGGTGAATTCAAAAATTTATAAAATTGGAGAGTATTGATTTGTTAATTTCCTTTAATTACAGTTACTGATAAGGATAGATGGTGATGGAGAAGACTTTAGGACGTGCTTTCTTATGCATGACTCAACCAGAAAACCCCCTTTGATTGCAAGATTGTCCATTCTTGAAGTTTGTATATATTATATATAGATTCAACATTTTGGAGGTTTTCAAATATCATTGATTTAATAGCAAATCGATATGATACATTGTTTTTCTAATCTATTCTCCAATATTTTCTTTTCAAATTGAAGCAACTGACCTTATTTTTCCTTTTGGCTAAGACTTGACGTAGTCTAATATTTAATTTATATTTATATGGCCTCATAGATTAATATAATAATAAAAGATTGAAAAAGAAATACTCTTAAAGATGAAGAATATTTCTAAATCTCTTGCCAATAGAATTTTCTGGTTTTCCGGCATATCGCCATAGATTTTTGATGGCCAGCCGTTGAATTCTCTTTCGTAGTGGTGGTTTTTGATGGCATGTATATTCTTTTTTCAGTAATTGTGTTTAAAACTGGATAATTTTGGCTTATTAAATTAACACCCCAACCAAGTATATAACTTAATTTGAAACTATTAAATAAAATTTATGGGTAATAACTACAGCGTTTGAGTTGACCGATGCCCTTTACTTTTTGCCAAAGTTTGTTCATCTCTAGTTTGTCCAACATGTTTAAATTGTTCAGTTGGTTCTTTAAAAAATAAATAATAATAATAATAATAATAGTTCAGTTATTTTGTCTCTCAATGTTCAATTTTGAAACAGTATCGTCGTTCCATGATAAACATTTTGTCATTGGGGGTAGCTATAGATTATCATAGTTTTTCTTACTGCTTCAACCATGTCGATTTTAGCCCCATTTTGTGTTCATTGATTCTTGTTTTCAATTTTTTACCCCTATTATTTCTCATCATTCATGGTTATGTAAGGTTCTCTCGTATGATTTCTTTCACAATTAAACAAAATATTTCAACCAGAAAAACAATTAAACAAAATATGTTACTGTCAAATTAGGTGTAAGAATTATTTTTTATAGCTCACTTTCTTGATCAATATTAGTTCTCTTTCTCCCTGTTTCTCTTTATGCTGTTCTGTTTTTGGGTAAACATAATAAATTCATAAACATATGCATATTCCATAAAAGTCGATTAAAAATCTTGACTTATCATTCATGGTTATGCAAGGTTTGTGGTATGATTTCTTTAACAATTAAACAAAATATTTCAACCAGAAAAACAAGTAAACAAAATATGTTACAGTCACATAGCATTATCTTATAGACCACTTTCTTGATAAACAGTAGGTGTCTCTTTCTCCCTGTTTATCTGTCTCATGTTCTGTTTTTGGGTAAACATGATAAACTCATAAACGTATGCATATTAGTTTGCTAAGGTGTCCCACCAAAGATTATTGTATGGCAAGTGGTAGTAGAGAACTCCTAGTACTGATGTCCTTTCCTTGGTGACTAATTTTATAGCAGCATCTTTGCGCCGGTTGTTTGCTGACATTATTATTTGTTTAAGAATTGAGAAATTGATTTAAACCCTCTGTTAGCCAATCATTTCTGCATATATATGCATTTGGTAGCCTACCCCTTAATCGAGGCCCTGTACCGAGGGATAAATATTTGCATAGCAGAAGAAAGAATATATCCCAAGTGTAAGAATTAATTAAGATGAGAGGATCAGCAGAGCTGTGGAACAAGATCCAGAGGGTACTTCTTCCAAATGAAGTCCAGAGGAATCAATTGAAGCCTGGGGATCACATCTACACATGGAGGCAAGCGAATGCAAAACACCATGGTGATCTTCTTCTTCTTCTTTATTCGCCATTCATTTTGAATGCCTGCAGACATTACTTTTGTGCTTCACAAAACTATGAGAATCTGTATGTTTCGTTTATAGTAGATAAATGATGTTATTAAACTCACAGCTAATATGGGGATTTGCTTATTTGGATGCTATGTATGTACATGTTGCAACCTCACCAGGAATATATGTTGGTGATGGAAAGGTGATCCACCTCATTCGAACAGTGGGCGCAAATCATAGAATATGTCCAACATGTGGGGACGATGATCAACCAAGGGCGCTTGATGTTGGTGTTGTGGTCTCATCCTCTCTAGAAGATTTTGTTTCTGGGGGACATCTCTACCTCTTTGAGTATGGTGTGAGTCCAGCTCTCTTGCTTGTCAAACTAGATGGTACCTGTACCCTTGCCTTTTGCGATGCATCTCAAGTGGTTGTTGACCGTGCGTCTAATTTCCTCCTCAATAATGGCTCTTTTTCTGGTGACTACTACCGTTACATAAACAGCGGTAAAGACTTTGCAATATATTGCAAAACAGGGTTGCTAGTGATAGATAGCATTGATTTCAACAGAATTTTTCAGACATCATATTTCTTGGCTGCTACTGCTGATGTCTTTGTTTACTTTGATCAGCTTGCTACTTTTACTGGTCTGTTTGGCAGAATTGCTACTTTTTGTAGATACGCTCCTGATATCGGAGCTCGTCCTAATGTTATCAAAGTTGATCGAGCACAGAGATTGCCTGAAGTCGATAACATATTGGCTTCTGGTGCTGATTGGCAAATCCAGCGTCAGCTTCAATCCTCTGTTGACGTGTTATTTTTTCTGCTGTTAGTGGCTTCAATTTATTGTAGGCAGACAAGATTGTGGTTTGAGACTGCTGGAGTGTGGTCTGAGAAAATGGTCTGGATTCTAGCAGGGGTCATTTTTTTCTACTGGACAGTATTACAGAGAGTAAGTAAAATTCTGGTTCTGGTTTTCAGGTGATATTATAGTATTATTTTTTATTTACTTGCTAAAATTTTAGAGTTTCAATATCCAGAGGCTGCTTTCAAATAAGATACAAAAGGAGCAACTGAAGCCTGGAGATCATATCTTCACATATAGGCGCGCCCACACCTACTCCCATCACGGTACGTACGTGGTCTCTTTCTTATTCTTCTCTGTTTCTGATTTAAAAGAGACTGCAATTTAATTGTATCCAATGGTTTAATTATTTAATTATTTATTTTGGTAACAAAGTATTCAATGAAATTTTGATCTGTTTAACAAAAGTAGTAGAGAAATTATTTCATTTAGTGTTAAGGTTTTAGTCTTGTAAAATTGACAATCCTGAAAATTGTTAATTATGTTATGAATTGGGCCACCATGGAATTAGCAAAGCTCATTTAGTGCTAATTATCTGGATGTTATATATATAGGGATATATGTGGGCGAAGGACTGACGATCCACTTTGAGCGAGGCGAAGACCCTATTAGTAATAGCGGTGGAGGTCAACCAACTCACAGTAATGTGAACCGTTGCTGCATAAACTGTTTTCTTGATGGTGGGGAACTGTATCTGTATAAATACGGTGTTAAAACTGCTTTCTTTGTGGCCGAAACTCGAGGGGGTACATGTACACTTGCCTCTGCCAATCCAACAGAGGATGTGGTGCGCCGTGCACACTTCTTCCTCCAGCATCCAAAAGAGTTTGGTGCCTACAGCCTTTTCGGCAACAACTGCGAAGACTTTGCCATATATTGCAAAACCGGATTGTACTCAACGATAGTCCTGAATCATGGCAGCAACAGCCAGATAACAGCCTTGACAGCTATCTGTATGGCTTTCTTACTTTTAAAAGCAAATCTTATCCCGACTAGTAATTGTATTGATGTGGCTACCGGGGTTTTTTTAACTTACTCCTTTTTAAGATTTGCAATTGATGTGAGCAATTATATTAGCGTTCCAGTTCAGGAATTGGCGGCTGCACGTCGAACAAGAGCGAGGAATTCTCGCATCATTATAATATTGTTGTATCTCGTAACACTTAAGAATATTTTTTATTGATATTCTTTAAGTGTTTGACGGGGCAAGACTATAATAAGTGCAAATTCTTCTAATATTCTATTAATATTATGGAATCCATCATTAATTTTGTTATTTTTCAATAACTATTTTTAATTGATCATTATCAACTTTTGTGGATCTAATAATCAGTAGGATTTTTGGTAAAGTGCTTCGTCTAATGTTTCCTTTTCTACTGGGTTATTTTTTCCTCAAATTTTATATTAATTGTATCGATAAAATTTTCATTTTGATTGGGCTTGTATCAATTAAATGCTAATTATAAACCCAAAGATATGCTTGATTTAAATTTTATAAAATGTTATTTATGCTTGCGTGTTTATGTTTTTAAAATTTTTACTTGAATCAGTTATGGAAAATATGTTCAAAGAAAAAAGAAGTATCAATTAATTTTTATTTTATTAAAATCAGATAGCTAAAATTGTTAGCTTCATTATTTTTCCTTATAAGTGTATATTATATCATAATATTAATGATTAGATGATAGTTAAAACTAAGACAATATCTCATCTTAACCTTCTGAAGTTTGCACTAATTTCAATTTAATTCTACATGTTTTAAAAATTACACCTAACACTTCTACAAGAATGTGGATGATATTATTTTGAGAAATGTCAATGGAATAATCGGGGAGGTAAATGAGGACCATTTGAAATCTGAAAAGAGATTGATGATATTTTTAAAACTAGATTAATTAAATTGTATTAAGGACAAACTTCAGACAGGGTGGATAAAAATAACTTTAAGAATAATTATTTTTGTAAATAAGTAATTAAAAATAATTATAGAAAAAAGAAAAATTAATTATAAACCCTGCAGCATCAATGAAAGAATATGCATTTGTTGTAACTTTATGATGACCAACATAGACTAATAATTAAAGGTCACATAAAAGAGCAAGGAGGAAGGCTACCACACTAATGCGGATGAAGTATTGTCCACATATATACATACATATATATATATATATATTTTGATGGATTGGGAACATAGTTTTCATTTTATGTTGGATATTTATCCAATTAAAATTTTAATATTAAATCAATTAGAGTGACACCCTTTAACATTTAACATGTCAGTATATATATATATATATATAATTGAAGTGAAGATGGGAACTTGAAATTATCATTTTATACAATAATTAAGTAGAGAGTGAATTGCATATTTTTTATTATTAGCTAGATCTAACAAATCTCGATACGATACAAACCTACATGTATTTTAGGTTTAAATTTGTATATTTCAACACAAAAGTTTAACGGGTCAAATTTTGGTAAACAAATTTTGACACAAACATACGACACAAACATGAAATTAATGTTAATATGATACGAACTCACACATATTTTTGAAGGCTTAGTTTGCATATTTCAACATTATAGCTTAATAGATCATATTAACAATTCAGAAACTTTTTGCTCGATTTTCGTATAGTCAAATTCTCATCAGTACGAGTCAAGAGAATGGACCCTTAGCTTCTGATTTCCATATAAAAGGCACGGCAAGCATATAAAAAACCCTTTTAACTGAGTTTGAGTAAAAAAAATTAACATAAATACAACATGAACAAGATATAATACAATACAAATATAATATAACATGCTACATTGCCAAATTTACCATTAGCTCTCCAAAAATAAAAAGGCAATACCAATGAAGAGTAGGGTGGAGATGAATTCTCATTTTTCTTCTCTTCGAAGAACTGCTTCATTTACGCCTCATTCCTGATCTATTTCTAATCTCTTGGAACATACTTATGTTCCAGAAGATGCTCAGATTGATCCTACTACTCAGCCTTTAATCAATCCTTATTCTATTTTTAAAAGGCAAAAACGTTATCTACGTCATCTCATATCTTCCTGCTAGATTCAGCCAAAAGAATTGATTCAGACTACAGGACTAGATCATTGTCTTGTTCCTGCTACTTAGGCAAAATAGTATATCACTTTAGAGATTCCCTAGGATTTTATTGATCACTGGATAAAATGAAGGATATTCTCACCTTCACTTTTGGGCAATTCGTCTTATTCTGAATTTTCATGGCCGACAAAATATTCCGGCCATGGCTCAAATGTCTCTTGTAAACAGAACATTCATGCTCTATGAACATGATGTAATTGGTTTAGCTATTGTCACTCTGAATAGTGGCAGTGTGATGCTCACTTTCTATCCTAACTTTAACATACCTCTCAGAGATCCAAATCTCTCATCAGCCTTTTAAATTCAAGTCCAGATACAAGGAGCTCCTCAAATTGGCACTGCTTTTGTTGGTACCATCCATCATCAACTTATATATAGAGTTCAAGATCATGCTGTCAACCAGTGTCGTCCTGTCCAAGAATCAGGTCTTATCTTTATCACAGCTGATCAACCTCATATTCCTTCCATTGTTCAATTTCCTCTTGCTATCAGTAGAGAAGAGCTTCTTAAAAGAATACCTTCTGACTGGATCACCAACTATGAAAAGTTACAAGAAGGAATTCACAAAGTCCCTGTTACTCTCCATGCTCCAGTTGCAAATTTTACTCGACTCCCAGATGGGAGTGTAAAGGTAACATACCAGTTCCCAGAAGATGCAGAATCTTTTTCTTCTGATATCCTCTCTTTTTCTCAATCCATGGCCATTCTTCCTATTGAAACTGAAATAGATATCCATGTTTTATGTTTCTATCCTGACGGAAAAAAGAGCTATGTTGATCTTATCAACATTCATTTTATATGGGAGGTTGCCCCTGAAAGGTGTGATTCAGACTGTAGCTGTGATGATTACTCTGATGATGATGATTATGTTCCCCGTCGAAGGCGGTCCAAAAATAAACAAAGATGCAAACCACCTCCAACACGGTGACAATTTTATCAAGAAGACCCTAACTCTCCCTGGATTCCACCATCCAAGAGGCTAGAACCACCAAAGCTTAAAGCCATCAAGCAAATCATCAAACAAAGCTGTAAATCCATATCCTTTCCTTCCCCTCCAACAGCTCTGGTTGTCCCATGCATGATGTTCCAGACCCAGAGTTTCTTATGATGAGAACTTTACAGCCTTCCCAAAGGCTCCTGCGCCAACTTGATCGTTTATCATTTCAAAAAAGGTTCTTCCATCAGGCAAAACAGGTTCTCTAACCACAAGAGAAGAAGTTCTTAACTAGCACTCTCCTGCAATTCAGGACAATTCTAATACTCTCCAAAGAATTGCTGGCAAACTAGACAAGCTTGTTGAAAAAACTGTTATGACAGATGAAAAAATCAATTCTCTTTCAAGAGAACATCAGCAGCTCTATTATAATTTAACTCAAAGAATTGACGCACTTGCCTCAAATCTTCATTTTCTCATTGAATAAAATTGTTTTGGTCAAGAGTTTCAGGAAAAAGAAGCCCGAATCTGACAGCTTCAAACTCAGCTCAAGCAAACGGAAGAGGATACTGAGCAAAGGGAAACTCGATCTCAGTCCCCTCAAAGTTTAAGTTTTTTGGCTCATGCAGTCTCTTCCAGAACACCTAGGTCTACTCCATCAATGACCTATAAGTTCTTAAGAAACTACCTTAGTCAACACTGCCTCTTCCCAGGCCTAGATCTTTTGCTCCTCACAGACAGTGCCTAGACATAGAATTCCTTCTCCTCATCTTCGTTTACAAAATTCGTCCACCTTATATCCCTGATGGGATGCAATGTTTATATATTTTAGGTACCTTAATACTTGATTTGAGCATATTTTATTCACTTAAAATTGATTAATTTGTATTTTTCTATGTTTTAGGTGGATTTGAGCTTAAAGAGATGAAAAATGAAAAAACGGTGGCAAAATCATAATTAAACAGAAAAATAAAGAAACAGTGGCAAAACTGTAATTAAGCAGAAATTGGCAGCAAGGCAGTGCAGTCCAAGTGCATACGGACAGGAGCCTGGGTGGGTGCAAATTTGGCCATTCTTGTGCGATTTTATCAGTTTTAGCTCTAGATTTTAGTATAAATATGTTTGATCATTGTTGTAAACGAGATAACCGACTTTTAAAGGATTTTTATCATTAGAATTGAGTTTTTCTCTCAAATATGTGCTTCTAAACTTATTTTCTTGGGTAGAAATAATTCTAAACTAGTTATGCAATTGTGAGATTTATTTTTATTTCAATCCAATTTAATCAATAGTTTATGTTTTATGTGTTTATTGTTTATATTTTCAATTTCTTATAATTATAATTTACTACTGTTATTTTTATGTGAGATTGAATTATTGCTAAATTGGATTCTCAATCGTATTGAGTTTTTAATAGTTAGTAGCAAATAGACTTTAATGGTTATGATCCCAGTTTCTGTTAATTGTCTATGACAAACATAAATTAGATTAAAACTTTGCAACGTTTGTAGAGTTTGTCTTTATTTGGCTTTTCTCTTGTTCTTGATTATTTTCTGAGATAATTTCAGGTCACGTTGATTTTAGATTTAATTTTAAAATTTATAACTAATTCATGATAGTATCTTGATTAGTTTATTTTAGTGAGAAATATAGAATAATTAAGCCATGCCAATTATTTATGTCAAACTGAATGAAGAATTGGAATTTTTATGTCTATGATCAATTGTTGACTAGTCTTATGAATTATTCTGATCCCAAGAGTTTCTCTCATTGATTTCTTTTCAGTATTTATTAGTTTTGATTAGATATAAATTATTTTGCAAGCAATCAAAAACCCTCCATTTTTATATTTTTAGTTCAGTATTTTATTAGGATAGAACTTAAATTGGAATTCAACACAATCCTTGTGGATTTGACCTGGACTTGTCACTACTATAGTTCTGGTAGATTTAATATTATAATTTTGGTATTTACAACTCGTATCAAATTTTGATCCCACTTTCTCCTAAAAGTCTACATCTGATACTTCTTCCCATTACTCTTACTGAGCTTATGATTGTGAGAATAGTTTTGCAGGAATTACAGATTTATTAATGGTTGATCATGACCCCCAAAGTAGTCGTCATCCTCCTACTCAGGGAGTTTCTTCTGGCACTACCCGTCAAACAGATACTCAGCTAAAGCCAATTGTTGAAGTACCTTCTGATAACAAGATGGGAGAAACACCAGCTCCAGCACCCAACTTTGAGACAAGTTATCCTAAAAACAACTCTGGTCCTTGGTTTTCTCTTGATGATGCTCCTCCTCTCCAATGAATGATAAGTTCAAGGAATTTGCCACGCGGATGGATAATCAAACTGTTCACCCCATGCAAACCCTCGACTTATTCTCATTGACTTTATGTCCCGAACAACAGGGTTTATCAGAGATTGGTGGCAGTCTCTTGGAGATTACAGACAGATCCAATTCTTCAATTTTTCTTTGACTCAGGCAATTTCTGAATTGCACCTCCAATTCATGGGAAAGGAATTATTGCAACAACAACAAAATCGGAAAGAATACTTTTCCATGAAATGTTATTCTCTTAAAAGGAAAGATTTAGATATCCATTATCAAAGGATGTCTAGGTTGTTCTACTATCTCCAAGGTTATGACAGCATTGAGCTTCGATAGGTTTATATAACCTCTTAACCCGATGAAATGCAACCAGAACTTCAAAGAGAACTCAATTCTGAACACAAAAATCTGGTTCAATTCACACTTGGAGAAATTCATTAAAAAGCTCTTGTTGCTTTGGAAAAAAATGTGAACAACATACTTACTGGTCTCAGTTCACGAATGAAGGTCTAAGTTTGGAAAACTCTGCCACAAACCATACCTTCAAATCAAACACAGAGAAAAGAAGTGTGATGATTAGTAGGCAAAAAACAGTTATTTTGTTAGCTTGATTAGTTTATTCTTTCTCTGCATGAGAGAAGTGGATGGTGTACGAGGAAGGGCTTAGGTTGGTTAAAGGTTGAAAACAGAGCAAGAGAAAGATGTGTGTCTTTTTAAAGGTTCCTTCCTATGATTACGAGCTCAACTAGAAGAACCACTTGCACATCCAACTAGGACAGAACCTTGAATATGAGATGGATGAAGCTTGTTGTGGTGGTTTTTTGGCATTTCCCTTGCTTTACGGATTGGGAGTTTCGAATATGCAAAAAAGAAGAGGGATCGGTTAGAGGGGCGCTAGCGAAGTAGCCGGCGTACCCTCTCTGATGCCAAAGTTAGGCAATGTCCCAATTTAACCTCTCTAGAGCTTTTTCTCAAACACTCCAGAACAAATCAAGAAGAAAGAAAGGGGGAGAAGAAAGACAGCGAGGAAGGAAATGGTGTATGCTCGGCTAAGGGAGAAAAAAAAAAGAAGAGAAAGGGAAAG